>JAPYZL010172915.1:0-12700 GCA_030522825.1 Platygaster orseoliae
CATGTAGAAAGGTTTTTTTTTAAATAAATTTATTCATGACAAATATTTGTAATGAATTTTTTGTTGAATTTGTCCGGATTTTGGTGGCGCACCCTGTATAAGGCTATATAGAAATTTATAATATCCAAAAACCCTTTAAGTTGTATGAATAATGCGGAAATATGAAAAATACTAAAAGTAATGGACAAAGACAAAACCATAATTTCAGTGACTTGAAAATCACAAAAATCGAGTTCCATTATTCTCAAAAATTTATGTAACTTTTAAACTCCGATATCGGTAAAATTTAAAAATCTTATTACTGAAATTAGATCGTCAAAGATTAAAAATTGTAAGATTATTCAAAAAATATATTTTTGAAGTATTTCAGGAATTTATAAAATTTCCGTATTTCATGTTATCCATTCAATTTCGTAGTATTTTTTGGTATTTTTATAAATTTCTTGGAATAATATGATTTACTCCACAGATTTATATAGGATTCGATGTTAAAGTATTGAAATTCACAACGATTTTGAGTTTCTAGTATTTTTATAGATTTCTAATTTATTTGTAGATTGCTATATAGATTTCTAGAATTCAATGCTCTAAAATTATAATTTCAATATAGATTTCCACTATTTTTAAAAATGCTAGGAAAATTTATCTACATAAATTTAAAATATCTTATAAGTTTTTATTATTTTCGTATTTGTAAAGTATTTATGAAGTTTCGTAGCGTTTTGTAATATTCATATAGATTTTCACTATTTCTTTTGATTTTTATATCCATTTTTTTACAGTTCGACAGGTCTAGCATTCCAAGTTTTATAGATCGTACGAATTTGTTCAGATTTTTCAGAAAACAGTTTTTTTATAGAATTCTTATACTTTCAATACTTTTTGAGAGTTTATTTATAATTCGAAATACTTTTGGCATTTTTATGAGTTTCTGTCTAAATTTCTAGAATTCGAAGTTCTAGAGTTCAAGTTTTTTAGATTTTCAACATTTTCGCAGATTATAGTTTTTGTTTTTATTAATCAGTGAGTCAAAACAATTTCTCAAATTTCTTTTTTCTACGTTATCTCAGTTAAAACTTTATGATTGTAATTTTTCTGAAACCAGGGTTGCTGTTATTTTCGAGTTAGTGAAATTAGGAATCCTGATTTCTATTCAAATTTGAGAATTAAAACAAAAAATTATTTGTTATGTCCTCTAGATTGCAGTAAGTACGTTTCTTTTTTTCATTTCCACCTATTTTTATTATTTCTTAATTCTTATTTTTATTGATTACTCCATTTTTCAAATTCGTTATTATTGAGTCAACGCACTATTTTATTATTGTTCGTATTTTCATTGATTTTTATATTCCTTTTTCCTTTTTTATATTTTTACATTAAATAATTATTAATACTACCCTCATTTCAGGAAAGCCGAAATTAAGAAATAATTTCGGTCCTTAAGGGGATAGTACACTAATAAAGACCTGTTTTTCAATAGTCATTTTTTGATATTAAAATCTATTACACAAATGTGGATTTATTAACACATTGTTTTACGTATTTCAAAGAGTAAAAAAAAAAAATTTTGTAGAATTATTTCATAACTTCCCGCGGAGATACGCCAGTCCGAAGAGGAAAGTATTTTTTTTTCGGTACCCACGATCCCGGCCGATCTACTGGGCCGATGGGTCTCAAACTTTGCAAAAAATTTTTCAGATATTTTTACCTCTATGGCATGAACCAGAGTTATGATAAAATAATAATAAAATAATAAATGGCACAACTTTTTGTGATTTTTACATTGTTTTGCAATTTAAATTGTTTAAAAATGTTGTTTGTTGTTAATGAAAATTTATGATTCTGGTTCATGCCAGATAGGTGTATCTGAAAAAAATTTTTGCAAAGTTTGAGATCAATCGGCCCAGTAGATCGGCCGGGATCATGGGTACCGAAAAAAAACACTTTCCTCTTCGGACTGGCGTATCTCCGCGAGAAGTTATATAAAAATTCTACAAAAATTTATTTTTACTCTTTAAAATATGTAAAACAATGTGTTAATAAATCCACATTTGTGTGATAAATTGTAATGCCAAAAAATGACTGTTGAAAAACAGATCTTTATTAGTGTACTACCCTCTTAATTTTAACTTTAATAATTTTTAATTTTTCCAAAATAATTTAAAAAGATCCAGTACTCAAGGTTATTAAAAATTTCCCTCACCTACTGTGAAGGCAACTCAAGCTCACTGGCAAAGGCTCGGAATTGACGATTGGATTGTGGCCAGCGACTGTTTCCACCAAGGGGTACCATTGTGCCACAGGTTTCCTAGGGTTGTCTATCATTTCGAGCCAGTGGTTTTTCCCAATTCCTATAAAGCTCGACCCTATCGCTGTGCACCCCATTAGCTCGTTAGATCCAATCCTAAAAGCATGATCGAACTTATCAAGCATGTCATCTTGCAAGATGATGATGTTATGTCATTGAAAGCTTTCCTCCATCGGCCAGGCGAGTCTATTGAAAAAGCACCAAAGTACCTGTCGTAATCAATCACTTTGACGATGAGGCTGACGTCTTGCACGTTTTCAGAGGGTACATCGAAAACGAGAGCTTCGTTATAAATGGGATGAAGACACTTCTTCTTCACGCTCGTCTTCTTCTTCTTGATCCTCTTGCCTTGGCACAGCAGGTACACTTTGACGTATGGATCTGAAAGTCAGTCGTCGAAATTTATTCCAGAATAATTAAGTACCGAACCTAATGACTTTCAAACTTGCCAGATGATCCAGTTATGTCCATGGCCTTCAGATTCCTAGCTTTGATGACTGTTACAGTGAGTCTTCCTGCCTGTGGCAAGTAGCAAAGTGACAGCATCAGTTCCCCCAAATTAACTTTGTCCTGGAAAGACAAAGGTTGTTATTTGTTGTTCATTTAGGTTCAATATGGCAACAATTCACCTGACACGGGCACAAAATGTCCATAGTGTAGGTTATTTCCTGCTCCAAATCCGTGCAATCCAGCAAATCCTTCAGCACCACTTGCCCGATCAAGTCGTTGCGGGAAAATCTGTCAAAGTCGTACACGGAAAATTGCAGGTAGCAATTGCGCAGGTCTTCGCTCGCTATGCTGCAAAAGTTGGCGAACGATGAAACACAGTTAGCCATGAGTTTTCAACTTTATTCACCCCCGTCATCCAATTTTAACTTGGGGAAAAGAAATTTCGTAGAAGCGCTTACAGTACCTGAAGATGAATGTTTCGTTGAAGATCGGGTTTAAGTTTTTCCGGTGGACCTTGGTCTGGTACTTTTTATTCCTGTCGGGGAGAAGGTAGACCTTGACGTAAGGATCGCTACTTCCAGTCACGTCTTTGACGGGCAACTCTCTGGCTTCCAAGATCTGTCATGTGTTCAAAAAAAGTTTTTTTTATGTTCCCTGCATTTTAGAACTGTAAAAATCGAAGGTCATGGCGGAATTCGAACCCGGGCCTGGAACTGAGACCGGTGCTTAGACCACTCGGCCATCAAGAGTTTTCTTTTTACAATTTTTTTTTCTTACGTGGGGATTGTTTATAAAAGGAATTAGAGAAAAATGAGATATTATAGAATTGAAATGGAGTGAGCGTGAAAAATGAATGAATAAAAAACGATGGTCATACTCGTATGTGGGTTATACATTTATCGCATGATCCGACGTGTCCATAAATAGGACGTGCACTTGTCGGCGTAGCGACCTAATAAATAGCCCATTCAGCGTTCGGAGGAAATGGAATCTAGATAAATAACCTGCTTTCGAAATCGGCATTGTTCTCGAGATGAAAAACTACGTGGAAGCACGTTTATTTAGGACGTTCGTGACAGAATGCGAGTATCACTTGTTTCACCCGATTATAATATGAACCATTTTGGACAAAGTTTCATATTTTAAAATCATCCTTTCAGCTTCTACGATAGGGAGGGTAGGATTATCTATGTGGACAATTTTGGTTGGAGAAAATGAAAATTTGATAAATGAATTGTAGTTATACACCGAACCGTCGAAACTTTTCAGTGTTAAGAATATTTATCAATATTTTTCAGGATTTTCGATTTTGATTGAAATTTTGGAAATTATCGATGGTTTTTGTTCGATATAACATTTTTTCCTGCACAGCTATTGAAGTTTTACGAAATTTATAAAATTATTGGCTATCTTGTAAAATTTCAGTGTCTTATTTTTTCAAAATTTTCGGAATTTCAAATGTAATGCAAACTATTCAAAACTTTATAGGTTTTATGAAACTTGTCTAAACTATTGGGATTTTTCGTAATATTTTCATACTATTCAAGTTTTTCAGATTTTCATTAAAAATTGAAAAGAATGATATAATATATTTTGAAGAAAATTTATAGATGCTCTAAGATCACAAATTTTTTTTTCTATATAATCATTGGCAATCTTCAATATTTTGAATGTTCTTTAATTTTTCAGTTATAAAAATTTTCAATAGAATACAAATTATTTGAAATTTTATAAAAATTTGTCAAATTTATTCTTTTTCGTAGTTTTTCAATTCTTTTCGAGTTTTTCAGGTTTTGACTGAAAAATGGGAAAAATCGTTTAGTATATTTTGAAGCAAACGATGAAAAACACAACCTATAAAATTTTTGAACATATCCTGTGATTCAACAAATTTATTTGAATTTCATAGAGCTATTAACAACCTTTAAAGTTTTCAATGCTTTATAATTTTCTAAAATTTTTACAATTTTAATCATCACACGAACTATTCGAATTTTCTACATTTCATATACAGTTTGTCCAATTTGTTGAGATTTCCCATAATTTTGCAATACCTTGCAATTTTTTCAGATTTTTATTTAAAAGAAAGATATCATCACGCTCATTTCGTAGAAATACGTTTACGAACACAATCTACAAAATTAACTAACGTTTTCTGAAACTCACCAAATTTTTCGTAATTCTTAGAATTATTAACAATCTCTAAAATCTTCGATGTGTTTCGATCGTTGAAAATTTTCAAAATCTCAATCACAACACAAACTCTTCAAAATTTCCCCAATTCATAAATATAATTTGCCCAGCTCATTTCAGACTGTTCATAATTTTTCAATACTTTCCAAGTTATTCAGATTTTCATAAAAAATGAAAAAAACTTCATCACGTATATTTAAAAAAAAATCGCATCCCACCGTCCCTTTCTCCCCTCAAGATTCATAGAATAAAAAATCAATGTTATTCAAGACGAGCCTTAAGTTGAAAGGTCTTTGCTCTTTAAAAAATTCATGAATATTTGTTCAGCTCATTTAAATTTTCGTAATTTTATAATTCTCTCCAAGTTTTCTAGATTTTAATATAAAAAAAGAAAAAAACACCATCATGCATATTTCGAAGAAAATGGCATTCCGCCGCTCAAGATTCATACAATAAAAAATGAATGCGATGAGCCTCGAGTTGAAAGGTCTTTGCTCTTTGAGAAATTTCCGAACGTATGTTTCTAATGAAATATTTGCCAAGCTCTACTCGTTTTGAGCACTCTTCATAGCAACTTTCCTTTTTCCCATCGTCGCTCGAACAATGGCATGTTGTTTAACATTGAAACGCTTGATTCGTCGGATAAGAATCCGCCGAATGGGCGAGAATCGAGAATCACTCGAACGCTCAAGTTAATTGCTATCGCTGTAAAAGCGAAAGGAAAACTCGTGTTTGCATAATAAGCTCAATCAATGGCGTTATTGCGACGGAAATTAGACTAACCTTGACGACCAGACCCTCCATCTCCTTGTCGTATCTAAGTGCGAAATGCAATTTGCCTGCGTACTCCATTTCCACGGTGCTCGAACTTTCCGTGCTTTCTTGTCGAGTTAGGTCTTTTTTGTACAGTTCCGGCTGAAATTGGCAAGGAATTTACCACTTCGTGTATGGAATTTCAGGGATTCTTATATTTCACAAGGATTTGGAATTATTCACGTTCTTCAATTTTATTTTCTTAACTTTTAAGGAATGTTGAAAATATCAAAATTTCTCCAGGCTATTCGAAACTTTACAAATTTTATAACAACTATTTAATAAAAAATGGGAACACATTATCCTGCATATTTCGAATATGTATGATTAACAAAATATAGGATGTAATAAACATAGTTTTTTGCTTTTTTTATGTTATAATAATATATCGAAGACGTATATTTTATACTGATCGCATTTTTTCTTTATACTTTAATAATTTTTGGAAATCTTAAAACATGTTAGGGATTTTTCAATATAGAAGAAATTTTTGAAAATTGTTTTCCCTTTTTGAATTGCAGGTTGTTAGGAGAGATTTTGGTAATTTTTCAAAGTTTTTCGTAAAGTCAATTTTTCAATAATTTTTGAACTGAAGAATCAAAGTCAAATAAATTTTCCAAATTTCATAACAATTTGGCTAACTTATTATTTTGTACGAACTATTAAATACTTTTCAAGTTTTTTAGATTTATATTTAAAAAATAGAATAACATAAGAGACAGAACATAATATGAAATATAGGGTGTATTAAACATAGTTTTTTGCTATGTATTTCTTTCTGTTTTAATATATCTGACGAATATGTTTAATATTGGTCACTTTTTTTCTTTGTATTTGTACGCTTTTGAGAATTTTCGGAAATCTCCAAACGTATTAAAAATTTTCCAATATAAAAGAAGTTTTTGAAAATCGTTTTTCCTTTTTGAGTTGCAGGTATAACGGATAGTTATGAATTTTTGTAATTTCTCTACAGTTTTTCGCACAGTCAATTTTTAAATTATTCTTGAACTGAAGAATCGATGTTAAGTAAATTTTTCACACTCCGAATTTCATAATTATTTGAACATCTCACTTTTTTGTACTAACTATGTATTTAATACTTTTCTAGTTTTTTAGATATTTTTTTAAAAAATAAAAAAACTTCGTGCAGAACATAATCTATAAAATATGGGATGTATAAGACATAGTTTTTGTTATTTCTTTATAATATTTCTGACAAATATGTTTTACATTAACCGCATTTTTTACTTTGCATTCGTATACGTTTTTGAGAATTTTTGGAAATCTCCAAACGTATTGAAAAATTTTCAATATAAAAGAAGTTTTTGAAAATCGTGTTTCCTTTTTCAGTTGCAGGTATAACGGATGGTTATGAATTTTGGTAATTTTTCTAAAGTTTTTCGCACAGTCAATTTTTAAACAATTTTTGAACTAAAAAATCGATGTCAAATAAATATGTCTTAGGATACACAAAGTTTGAAAAATTAATAAAATTATCGCGACTCGTGATTGTTAATATTATTATGTTGAATCAAATTAATAAATCATATTATCGATCAAATATTGCATTTTTAATAGAATTAAATTGTTATTATCAAAAAATTATTTGTATGGGTTCGAGATGAAATTCATTTTAAACAATAAAAAATCATCAAAATTTTCACTCATTTACTTTCAATAACCCCAGGCTCGAATCACTCCGATTCTCGAAACTTTGAAAAATCGCAGTTTTTCCGAATTTCCTAAAATTTTCCGAAAAATTGGGCAGATCTAAACGTCTTGGAAGATCGAGCGGCAAAGTTGTTTGACGCAGAACCTGAAAAATAATTCAAAAGCCATGAAAAGTTTTACTAAACTTTTATGTTTATGAAAAATTTTCATTCAACAAGTAAAAATTCGAACATGAAAGGGACAACGAAATTACACTCGAAAATGACAAGATATAAAAATAAGCTGTAATTTAAACTATTTAAATTCATATATCAACAATTAAAACTTTGCTAAACAATTTTTTTCGAGAACTCTAGAACGTTTTTCTGCCTACTTCTATGCTATTCCGCCATTAAAAGATACTCGTCATTGAATTGTTCTTTGCTCGAGGATGAAAAAATCGATGACAATTATTCAACCACGATGAACACTTGTAATATTCTCTCTCAAACAAAAGAGCCTCAGCTTCATGGCTTCAAAAAAAGGAAGAAAATGCAGGATTCAGTAAAAGGAAAATAAATGTTCCAAAGTTAAGACGTAAAACATTTTTCTAAAATCGCCTAACCATTATTTTTCTGCTCTTCAGAGAAATTGGATAAGTTTTCAGGGTAAAATCACTGATGACTGCAATTTATTCTATAAAAAAATTTATAAAAAAAACATCTTGCTAAAGTCTTGGGAATTTTTTCGAAAAATTTTATTTTTTTAAAACTGTTGATTTTTACGTGTTTTTCGGACCTTTTTGCCGTCCTTTTGTTCTTGAACATATTCGTGCATAATGGGGTCGGACTGCAAATCTGGCAACGAGTGGCTGATACGGATCGTATTTTGCTGGGAAATTTCCCCGTCGTCGTTATCTTGATTTTCATTCCGAGCTACTCCCAACAGCCATTTCCAGGTTGACGAACATTGGAAGCTCACAGCTGCCAGTAAAACCAGAGCCATCACTGCTACTCCGCTGCCTATGATCAGTTGATAAGGGAAGCTGTCGCTAGAATCCTCTGAAAACGTCATGAAAATGCCTTTTTTATGTATCCTCTGGATTTCGCACATATTAAAGATTTAAAAAAAAATATTGTTTGAATTAGCGCAGTTGGCAAAGCAGTTGATGCGCAATTGTGAGTCCTTGAGTTTGCATCCAAGTTTTTGATAATTTTTTTTTTTTTTATAAATAGAATCTGAAGTTACTTACGAAGTTTCTCTAGAACGTATATAATTCCGGATCATAAATTTATCTGAAATTTCCCTAATCCAACAACTATCAGAAACAACAAACTTGGCTTTCCAACTTTTTGTCCGCAGAAATAATCTGGTCTGGCGACGTTTGTTGGCACCGCAACTTGGCTAATTACTTTTTGAATTTCCGTCGCTAGCATCTTCAACTGCTCAGGATGTTAATTAATAGAGTATAAATTATGTGTATTTACTTTCGAATTAAAACACGATTACACCTTCTCTTTCAAACTTTTTTAATTCGATTATTTCGAGTTGGAGCGGCAGATGATGGAATAGTGGGCAGCACTGAAATACTAAATTGTATAGTTTCACTAATTGTGTTTTTTATCAGTATTTTCTGAAATTCTCGATTCTTATTAAAATGTTGAAAATTTCTAAGGACTTCCGTACGATTGAAAATGTTTTATTTAAAACAATTTTAAGGACATTTCATGGTTTCTGTAGTTTATGTGATTGTCAAAATTTTCTACAATCTATGAAATTTATGGGTATTTTGAAATTTTTAGAATTTCTCAGAGTTATAGATAACCTTTGGAATTTTCAATATTCATTAAGTTCCTTGAAACTTTTGAATTTTCAAACGTAATTCGAACTATTCAGAACTTTCCAACTTCTTCGGATCTATCGTAATTTTTCAGTACTTTTCAAGTTTTTTAGATTGCTAGTAAAAAATGAACAAAACAGTTTTATGCATATTTTTGAGGAATATGTTAATGACTTTCCTTCCCCCCTCTTGCTTTCGAGAAATACAAAAATTTATTATACTATCTATAAATTAAATGATAAGTAGAAACTAATTAATAATTCTATTGTGTAGAAATATAGAAACTAATTAACAATTAGTAGTTTTTAAAGGAAATTACTATTTATTATAGCAAAACTTGGTCATTCATATTATTCATATTTAAACTCATAATAAGTCAATCCCGTGACAACAAATGAGTTGAAAATTGACAAAAACAATTAGGGATTTCATTATTTGACTATAAATATCAGTTATTTGAACTATTCGTTAGCCATATGATTTACTTTTTTTTTTATTGCATCGTTCAATGTTTTATCCCGCTTTTCCTTGCAATAATTAAATGCGTGTCGCGAGAATACGCGTGTCACTCCGGCTGTGCGCCCCGTGGTTTTCTAATGTAATTTTGAACTATTCAAAAAAGCACTGATATCAAAATGTTATTTAACGATAATATTCACTGAATAAATAATGCGATTTATAGTTATTTTTTTAAAATTGAGTCGTATATTTTTTATAAACGACTTTACAAAGTAAACAATACTTTATATTGTTTTCATGAAATCTTTTTATAAAATAACTGAATTACATGAACAATCCTGAGATTTTCTAAAGAATTAAATAGAAACTTTATCAATGTCAAACTTCTTTGTGATTATAAATTGAAAAAGAAGTAAACAAAATTTTTTCAATGATTCCTTATAATTTGGAAAGATAGGATTTTATGGATGCAAAATCATTCTTTTCGTCGATGAATTCGAGCACTCAGTCACATAAAAAAATTTATATTTCGAAGAGTTAATTATGAAATACTCTGAATTTTTTTAATACTTTTTTGAAAAATTATATAAACAAAAGGAAAAAAAATAGTGATAGTTACATGGAAAAAAAGGATTTGCTGTATCAGCAAAAAGATGTGTTTTTTTTGCAGCAGTAGCTTATTTTTTTGTTGCCTCAACAAATCTTTTTAGCTATCAGAACACAATTACTACGCAATGGAATTTTATGCATAATGATTGTGCTCTGGTAACAACAAAAAATCTACTGCTGCAAAAAAAAATTCGTTTTGTCAAGTTGTGTTGAAACAGCACATCTTTTTGCTGCTGCAGCAAATTCTTTTTTTTTCGTGTTAAACCAACGGTTTAACTCAGTATTTTTGTGAAAATTCGATCAACAATAGGAGGGTGCGAATGTACATATAGCAATGTATAGGAATACTGGAAATCTGTAAAAATATTAGAGAAACGCGAAAAATCTATATGAGAACTGAAAATCGATCGAAATTTGAATCTCAGAAAATCGAATTCTAGAAATGTATATATCAATCTACAAAAATGCTCATAATCATTATAAATACTGAAAAATCCTCAAAAATGTCCTAAATACTAAAAAATACGAGAAATACTAGTAATCTAATAATTTTCAGAAGTAATGTAGATATAAATTTCTCAGAAATTGAAACAAAAATATATTCAGTAATCAATGAAATTACCAGCAAATTCTTTTGATTGTAAAAAAACTAAAAAAGTTAGAAAAAAAAAAGAAAAATATTGGAAATCACTAGAAAAGATAGTTTTTTTTCAAAATCAATGGAAATTTTCAGTACTACACAGAATAAAAAAGATTTGCTGTATTAACAAAAGGATATACTGTTCTAACACAACTTGATAGAACGAACTTTTTTTGCAGCAGTAGCTTTTTTTTGTTGCCTCAAAAAATCTTTTTTATTACCGGAGCACAAGTACTATGCAATGGAGTTTTATGCATAATAATTGCGCTTTGGCAACAAAACAGATTTATTGGGGCAATAAAAAATAGGCTACTGCTGCAAAAAAACTCGTTCTGTCAAGTTGTGTTAAAACAACACATTTTTTTGCTGCTATAGCAAATCATTTTTTTTCCGTGCTCATTCGACTACAGAATATTTGGAATCGACTGTTTCAATCAGTGACATTGACTCTTACATATATTTGAATTTTGACTTATTAAAATAGTCATTTTCAACTATTCCCCGGTAGCCTTATTTTCGCTAGGTACATACGTCAAATATACAATGAAATAATCAAAATTGATTATTCGAGATTAAGAAAATAGAAAGTATAGATCGATGGACGAATTCTGTTTTAAAGTACAGTACACTATTACTGAACAAGTTTCACCTTTAAGATTTTTGAATTTTCATTATTTTTCCTAAAAGATTGGAATGAAATCACGCAAGTGTTGATCTTACATCTCGAATCATGACACGGTATCTTGCTCATTCACGACACCGACTGACAGCAGGTATCCTCCTTTCTCTTTTTCACAATGGGTCATCGCGTTTCGAAAGTCAGCTCGCGGCTCTTCTTATTCCTTCATTTGAATAGATAATGCTCTTCGCGTTATGTAATTCCTCGTTGCCCCGTTAAGTATCCCAACAGCTTGTTTTAACAAATTCCTCGGGAATAATCGCGGATTCGATAATTTGTCCTCGGCTCCGCAAACGCTCCGAGACACGAGATTTTCACAACTTTCAACTTTTCTTCAATTTCCACTAACTACGCTCAGAATTTTGAAATTCGAATTTTTTCTCTGATACTAATCGAGTATTCTTGAAATAGTAGATTATCGTGTGAAATCTGAGATGAAAGTTCTAAAAATATTTTTTTTCCATTTTATTGGATTTTTAATCAATTTCTCCGCGAATTTTGAAAATTTCTTTTGCACAATTTTTCAAAGAAAAATTAAGCGACGTTCTACAAATGACAATAAAACACTGCATCCAAATTTTATAAGGATTTCACGTACAGTCGGTTTTTTTGAGTGGGATTTTCGATCTATCGATCTTGTAGATTGTGCGAAATAAGAATTTTTTGTGTGTAATATGCAAGATGAAAGTGACTGGGTTTCATTCACTATTCACGCTCAATAGAGTTTATGAAAGTTTCACGACCGAAGAAGATTAACGGAATGTCCAGGTGAAAATTTAAGTGCTGTTGAGAAATGAGCAGAAAATAGGTAAATTGGCCATAGTCTATTAGGCTGATGTCAAAGGTGTTAGTACAAATGAAAAGTTTTTTGGAGTTTTCCAAAGAACTTTTCTATTCCCGTTAAATTTGAATTATAGTATATTTTGTAACTAGGATCTAAGGCGTGGCTTTTTGGGCGAGGGCCACGCCTCAGGTCCGAGTTGCAAACGATATTTTTTGCAAAATACGCACAAAAAGGTGCTTCTCGCACCTGAAAATCAACGCGAAGGGGGTGCATTT
>JAPYZL010173008.1:0-19429 GCA_030522825.1 Platygaster orseoliae
TAAAGAGGAGATTTTAAACCTTCAGAATCATTCATAATCTGAAAATCGATTTTTTGGACAGTAGGTCCCTTTTCTCAGATCGCGTCACATATATATTTTACCTGTATGTATCAAAAATCGTGTAAACCATCAACTTTTTCGGAAAGCCACTCTTCGCAAAAATGCAATGGACACACTTATAAAAATTTTTTTGGAAACATACATTAATTTCGTAGCTAAATGTCTAGTTAATGAAATAAAAAAAACCGCGTTCAAAAAGGTTGAAAAGTTTTCTTGTGGTAAAATTCCGAAAAATGACCTGAAAAAACTGCCGTACATAGGAGTACCCCCTTAGATTCTTAATCGCATTCTCGGGGAATGAACCAACATCTTCATGATGCGGACAAACTTTTAGATCGTTTGTACGCGTGAAACATGGTATGAAACAACCGAGTGACTACTTTTCAATCAACGACGCCACGGGGAAAGGACGAGTCGCGCTGCTCCATATTGATGAGCGGAAGACCGAGCTCGCAACGCGCGCTGGGCGCGGACCGCATTTTCTGCATTTTGAACTTGTTTGCTAATTTACGGTCATTACTGAGCAATGGTCGCGACCAAAGGTCGCGCGCCATTTTCATGCCCGACTTTCAAGCAACGTCTATTCGCGGAATCGCAAACATTCTAAAACGGTCACCTCGAGTTTTACGACTGTTTTCAAAATTTAATTACGCATCACTTTGTATTGCATAATAAATTTTTTCTGTCGAATTGTGTAAAAAAAGCACAATTTTTTGCTGCTACAGCAAATCCTTATTTCCGCACTGAGAGAAAAATCTAGTACTTTTTACTAAAAAATATAGTGACAGAGGATCAAGATGAAATATAGTAAATTTTACTATATACAGTAGGGTTGTCCTTATTTGGGCAAAGTTGGAAAATGATACGGGACCGACCGGAAAATTAATTAAGGTATTAAAAAAAAATTTTTCTCAAAATTTGAGCAGATTCGGACTATATTAACACGTGCCTCTAGAACAGTGATTTTTTAAATTGGAAATACATGTAACTTATTATCCAAAACAGGAAAAACTTTTTATAGCTCATATGAGTTGGTTTAAAACATTGAACCTTTGCTTTTATTGTTGCACATGATATCAGATATTAACAGACGATTCCGAAAATTCTTTCCATCATCATATTCGATCATATTCCATCATATATAATCATATTCCATCATTTTCACTCGGCTTGAAAGAAGGGAAAGAATTTCCAGAATCGTCTAGAAAAATTACAGTTAAAATCTGACACTATGTACAACAATAAAAGCAAAGGTTCAATTTTTTTTTAAATCAATTCATGTGGACTACAAAAAATTTTTTCTGTTTTGGATGATTAATCACATGTATTTCTCATTTAAAAAATCACTGTTCTAGAGGCACGTGTTAATATAGTCCGAATTGGCTCAAATTTTGAGAAAAATTTTTTTTAATACCTTGATCAATTTTCCGGCCGGTCCCGTATCATTTTCCAACTTTGCCCAAATAAAGACCACCCTAATATACAGTATTGTATTATTCAAAATATTCGAATGTAGTGATTGGCATATAGTATAGTAGTTGTAGTTGTTTCTAGTAAAACTCATATATGTATAGTAATACTTATGAAAAATGTAGAAATTATGATCATGTAAGGTAATTTCCCATATCTTGTATATTGAGAACTGTTATTTACTGAAGTAAAAAATACAACATGTTTCGTATTTTTTACTATATGTATATCAACTTATAATTGCGATATTTGATGTTTTACTATACTGCACAGTAAAAATAAATATATTTATGGCTGTTAAATATAATATATAATACATGAATAATTGAAACAATATTGTATATTTTTCTAGAATATAGTAATTTTTCTGATACTTATGGTAGCGATTACTAGGTTTTTTTCTTAATGAAGTTTCTATCAATTTTCAGCAGTTTTATATAGATTCTTAAAAAAAAAAATTTATGTAAAATTTTATTATTTCAAAGATTTCCTGTGTTTTTGTATTTTTTAGTTCCCTTGAGATTTTGTATCAATTCCTAGGATTTTAAAGATTTCAGTTCATCAGTTTTTCAGTATTTCTTAAGAGTTTGTATGATTCGAAGGATTTTCCGCTTTTCTATGAATTTTTATCTAAATTTTTATTCTATGCTTCAGGTTTTGAAGTTTTTTGAATTTTCAACATTTCTGTATATCCCAGTTTTTTTTTTTTTTAATAAATGGAATATCAAAAATATTTTAAAATATTTCATCAATTGAAACGTATTAAAATTTCCAAAATATTTTCTTTAATAAAAAATATAATTCAAATATTCTAAAATATTTAAAATAATAAAAATATTTCCTAAATAATAATAAACGTATCCTCAAAATAATTAAATATCCATCAAAATAAGTGTTTAAAATTTTTCCTTATTTAATAAAAGGATCGAAATATTTCCTCAATTTTAAAAAAAGTAATACTTTTGAAAAAATTTATAGAAAATGATTTCATGTAAGGTGATTTCCCATATCTTGTATATTCAGAACTGTTATTTACTTAAGTAAAAAATATAACATGCTTAGTATTTTTTACTATATATGTATATCAATTTATTATTGCAATATTTGACGTTTTACTATACTACATGGTAAAATCAAATATTAATGATATTGTAGAATTTCCTATAATACAGTAATTTTTTAATATTTATAGTGCAAATTACTAGGTTTTTTTCTTAGTGAAGTTTCCATTGATTTTCAGTAATTTTATATAGATTCTTGAAAAAAAAAATTTACGTAAAATTTTAGTATTTTATATATTTCTTGTTTTTTGTTGCATTTTTTAGTATTCAGAAGATTTTGTATGGATTTCTAGAATTTTAAAGATTTCTATTATTTCTGTACTTTACTATATACGATTTTTAAAATTTAATGGTCTGGAATTCGAAGTTTGTTAGATCGAGGTATTTATTCAGAATTTTGAAAAAACAATTACTTTCTAGAATTTATCAGTTTTCCAGTATTTCTTTAAAGTTTGTATGATTTGAAAATTTTTTCGCTATTTTCATGAATTTTTATCTACATTTTTAATCTATGCTCCAGGTATTGAAGTTTTTTGAATTTTCAACATTTCTGTAAATTCCAGTTTTTTAAAAGTACTTAATGAAATATTGAAAATATTTTTAAACATTTGCTCCATCGAAAACTATTAAAATTACAAAAATTCATCCTTAAATACAAAATTTGATTAAAATGTTTCCTAAACATTGATAAACGTTTCCTCAAAATAATAAAATATTTATAAAAATAAGTATTTGAAATTTTTCTTCATTGAATTAAAGGGTTTAAATATTCCCTCAAATTTCAAAAAAAGTAATATTCATGAAAAAATGTTGAAATTAATTTCATGAAAGTTGATTATTTCCTATATTATGTTTTTTACTGAACTAAAAAATACAATATGTTTAGTATTTTTACTATTATAATTGTGATATTTGACGTTAAACTATACTACATGCTAAAAATAAATATGATAATATTGTTAACTTTCCTAGAATATAGTAATTTTCACTATTTATAGTTTAATTTACTAGATTTTTTTCTCAGCACGGGTTTTTCGCAACAAGGAAACAGTGTTGCAATTCGCAAAGGGAGGAAGATCCGCTCGGCGAGATCATCGTGTACGTCGTCGGTTGAGTTGAAACGTTGTTTGAGCGCGAACTTGCATCATCGTATTCGGGTCAAGTATTCAAATCGCTGCCATTTCGAGCGTTTTCGCTATCGGAGGCGCGTGTAGCGAAACGCGAGGACGCGGAGATGGGTACGTACCTGAATCGTGCCTGTTATTATCGTGCCGGTGGTATCGGATTCTTGGCTCAGCATGGCTCGTTTGGTCGCTCTTTATTCCGAAACGCGCGCCGGGCAGCGCCGGCGAAAACACCATTCTGCAACGATAACAAGAGCCCCGGAATGTAGCCGCATTCGTGCTAAATGTCACAATGAAGTCGTTACGATCATGTTCGATCAGTGTATTCTTTTCCGGGATTCGACGATGCTACTTTCTTTTATTCAAACAGAAAAAAAAGAAATGTTTGGTTGCAGCAACCAACTAGAATTTGAAATATGACAATCATAATTTTCGTTATTACAATTTTCATGATTTCAATTCTCATTGGTTTGTATAACAAATATAAAATATGCTTCTGAAAAAATTTTCGGATAAAAATAACAATTATAATTTTTCAATTTTCGAAAATACGTGGACAAATTTTTTCGGCAGTATTTAAAAAATTAGTCTATCAGAAAAAGACTATTTTCGAAGTTGGTATGCTCAAAATACTCTCAAAAACATACTCAGAATCTTGCGCTAAAATGGCTGTTTATTTATCAGTGTTAAAAATTAAGCTTTAGATATAAAATATTAACAAGATTATGAGGAAAAAAAGAGCATTTAATCCGCTTATTCATAGCTTTTTATTATACACTAGTAAAATATCATATCTTAAATTGACGACTAGAAAAGATTTGTTAAAAAATTAAAACCAAAAAATTTTCGAAAATTTATCATAAGAGCTTCAGAAGTTCTCACGTTACGCTAAAATTTCGAGATCTGCAAAAACCTCGAATGATTTATGTAACTTAATGTGAGAGTCGTTGAAATAATAAATGAAGTGTTAGTTTCCTTCGATAATTACGAAACCGATCCACTTGTTAATGAGGTAAAAGGACCAACTTTCGTTTTCGTCAAGGGGCGAAACCGAAAAGGCGCCGAAAATTTGCCGGCAATTAACGTTATCCCGCGATTTGACGAGGTCGGCATCGGCGTCGTTTGCGAAATTGCGCGTCGCGTGACATGAGCCCACTTTAAAGTCATCAGTTCCGCCTTGTTTTTTATTATTATTTCTTTTTTTTGTTCGTAAACGTCCCCTTCAGGTTTTGTTGACCTGAAATTTCATTCTTATCACGTTTTCAACGAAGCAGTCACGTTTCCCCAACTGACGGAACAATAATTGCCGCCGACGCCCGAATTGATATTTTTCCTCGGCTCCCGGTTCACCTCGAATTTTTTCGCATACGCCATTTTTCCTTGCCAAAAATAATTTCTTCATTTTCGATTTTCTCTTTAAATATATTTATAGAATTGTGAGTTTTGATGCAATAATTCATATTTTTATAGTTTCTCGCGTGTGTTTTCGAAATTTGAGGCAGTTTTGATTTCGAAATAATCTCGCGGAGTTTGTTCTACGAGGGGGAATTATCGCGTTATCGTTTTCTGAAAATGCGGTCGGGAAAAAAACGTTCTCGACGCGCATCCTTGCCAGCCTGGGCCGCTCCCTACCTGGCTGCATTCCCTGGATACCAAGGCGGCATTTTTCTTCTTCACTCTCCTTATTTCCCTCCCCTTTTTCCGCCGAGGCTGGTTCGCGAGGTGTATCGAGTGCCCGCGAACTCGCGAGGCCTCGGCGACATTTCCCGCGGCAGAAAATATTCTGCTATTCGAAAATGCGATTATTCATTAGTAATTACTCACACAGTGCAACGAGAAATACGAAAAAAATATTCGGAAATTCTTTACGAATGACCTAGTGCAGCTTGAGTTTATTAATGGGGGATTCGCTTTTTTCGGGCCTAAAACTGGCCTTTTTTGAATACTTTTTTTCTAGTAAAATATTACAGATATTGTAATAATGCTTTGTTTACTCAAAGGTGCATATCAAGGCCTGCTATCTCAATTTTTACATAATAATACAATCTAAAATAACTGTTATACACAATAATAATCGACGATGTGCACTCTCCTGGCCACAATAATGATCTGAAACAGCAAATCGAATTTTTTTCTGATAATTAGAAAAGTAGGGGAGTAATCGAGGGAGGGGGAGGGTGGTATTTTTAATCATATTTATCTAAAACATTTTTGCTGATTTTTCGAATTTGCAGAGTATGAAGAGTATTTCATCATTATGGGAAATTTTAAGGAAATGGATGGATTAATACGAATTAAAATTTGGGAAGTTCCATAATTTTTACGAATTCGAAAAAATGTTTATTAATTTTGTAAGGCGTTTTTACGATGATATTTTTTCGAAACGTGGATGATAATATTCATCTTTATTTTAGAGGTAAATCTGAGAAGTTCGAACAGTATTGAATAATTACAAAAAATCTTCATGAGTTTCATTAATTTTTATGATATTTAGAATGTTTTGAGTAGTTTGTAGAGTATATGAAATTTTAAATAAGCCCATTTTGAAAATTTAAAATACACATTATGGTTCTGAAAAATTCGATACGTTAGTAGAATTCGAGAGAATTTTTATTAGTTTGTAGGCTGTACTTTATTATATTTTCATGTTTAATAGTGTATTTAACTTTTTTAGGAAAATGCAGAAAACTTAAAACGTCATAAAAATTACGAAAAACCTTATTAATTTTTACACATTTTTAATAAATTTGGAAATATCTGAATAGTTCGAATTGAGTTGAATATTTTGAATAATCAGATGACATAAAAATTCGAAGGATCATGAAAATAATAGACGATTCTAAAAAGTTCGAAAAATTTCTGGAATTTTATGAAATAGTAATGACTTCCGTGGACTGCGTTTTTTTTTTCAAATTATGTTAATATGTTTTCATTTCTCAATTGAGATCTGGAAATTTTGAAAAGTTTCAAAAATTTCTCGATAATTCGCATGAGTTGGAGACATTTTTATTATTTTTGAAAAGTTTTGAATAATTTGTTTTAGTTTGTATTACGTTTAAGATCTTGCAAACTTCTTTTTCAACTTCTTCAAATATTTTTTTTTTTTTTTTAATATTAATCTGGAACACTTGCCAAGTATCAAAAAATTACTAAACTCTTATTGAGTAAAATAAACTTTTATAAAATATAAAAATTGCTAGATATTTTGTATTTTATGTCTGAAATTTAAAAAATCTTGACCATCCCAAAGATTGTCAATAAGTACAAAAATTCTGAAAAATTAGTTGAATACTAACAGTCGATGATAAATTTTTAAGATGGTGGAAAATTATGAGAGTTTGGAAAAACTGCAGCAAAAAATGTAATACAGCTAATATTTTTTTTATCAGAAATTTCTTGATCGTGCGGAGATAGTCGATAATTTTGAAAATAAAAAAATTCGGAATTTCGTGGAACATTAATAAAATATGTAAATGATAAAAAGTCAAGACAATTTTGCAAGAACACAATTTGTAAAACAATGCATTTTCGAATATTATATCTTTCGCCAACTTCTTACAAAAATTCCTCAATTTAAGTGATTTTTAATTGTTCTATGACGTCGATATTCCACCATAATTACGATTACTATTAAATTACTTGATTGTAACGATATCAAATCGAAATATTTTATAAAATTATCAAAATTTCAGAATGAAACATGTAAGAAATGAGATTGATTTCGACATAAAATATCACAAAAATGCTAAAAATTTTATTCTAATGCTTCAAACAACGACGATCCGAATATTTTGATGAATCGCTGGAATTCGAATCAAACCGCACGCGAACAACACGAGAACTGAAAATGCTCGCAAATTGCGCAATTCATACGAAATCCTACACGTCAATTGCGCCGTTCAAAGATCATTTCGAAGAAAAGTCAACTGACACCGATAAAATTCCATTTTAATTTTTTGCATAAATCTCTGCATAGTTGTCAACAAATTCCGAAAAATTATCTAAAAAAACAAAATTCAGTAAAAGAACTGGCAACAAAATTTCACGAAAATGTAACATACTTCCGGAGAATAATAAAATCGTAAAAAATGAAAAAAAAACTCGATTCCAGTAGTTTTGACGAGCCTCTTTTTCCGACAGCACTGGACAGCACGAAAACCAATCCGCGTTTCCAACCAAGTTTCTCTCCCTCCTCCCCGAAAATTTTCTCCCATTCATCACCGCATCCTCCCACGTAGAGGCCCCTCTTTCCCCCGGCCGCCTCCCCGCCCCTCGTTTCGCAACATTAGAACGCAAATACCCCGCGAGTTATTCATACTTTTTACATAATCCCACCGCGCTCGATTTTACCTTATAATCAGCGCCCGAGCAGAAATAGACATTCCGCGTGTCGGCGAAGGCATTTATTTTCAGGACTGGAAAACACCTACGGACAGATTAAATAAAATATATATCGCGGCGAACCGGTCATTCCCGGCAGATCATTGGAAAACGTGAAACCATTTCGTTATACTTATCGGGGCGCCCACTTTTTTCAGCGCTTTTTCAACGGTTTTGTTTTATATATATATGTTTTTGTTTTTTGTTTGTTCATTTCGTAGCCGAACGGAGCCGGGATTATGCAAATGCAAGCACAATGTGTGCATGAAAATGTACGCGCGTGTATATTATGCGGGGAATTTGTTGCGGCTTTATTTATGGGTCTGCAGATAAGTTGTCGCGGCTTTTTCTTCATCGGCTAATCATTTGGTAAGCGAGCGCTCGCGCCTTTCGAGATAAACAAGCTCGCAAGGACACCACGGGACCGATACCATTTGTCCGGTGCTTATCGTGCGTGTTTACCGGGGCGCATTGCGGCTTTTGTTCCACGGCGATTCGTTGTCCGGGGGAGATCGAGGGTTATCGGCTTTTTCGTATGCCGCACGCGCCAAGAGAAATTCCGCTGTCTTGGAATCGAACAGTGGATGGAAGAACCATCGATACTCGACCTTTGTCATCGGCCCCTTATCGAGGCAAAAAACGAATCTAGTTTGTACAATGTACTGAGAGAAAAAACTAGTATTTTTTCATAAAAAATATAGTCACGGGAGATCGATATGAAATATAGTAAAAATAATACTATGTACAATATTGGATTATTCAAAATGTTCGTATTGCAGTCGTTGGCATATAAAATAGTAATACGATTCGGTACCGTTATGTCTAATAGTACGTTAAGTCAAATAAATTATATGATGTCCAAAAAATATTGTAAAATTAAATTCTACCAATTTTGAGAAATATTGTTTACATGTAACATGTTTGTAATATGTTTGTGAATAACATAATTTTACAATAGTACAAGCAAGAAATAAATAAAAAAACATGTAAAATGCAAACATTTACACAAATTTTTCAATTTATGTAAAAAAAATGAAAACAAGGAAAAAAACTTACAAATTGTAGTTCTTGGAAATTGTCGTAATTTTTAACAATTTACGAAATTTCTGGAAAATTTCTGAAACTCAAAATTTGAATTGAATTCTTACAATTAGTATATAACATCTTTGTGAGAGGATCAATTTTTGATTTCAAAAAAATTGATAATGATATGAAAATGAAATACCAAAAAATACCACGCAAAAATCAATCAATTATGAAATTCTCGTTTAACCGAACTATTCAAATTTTGAACAAATACCTAACATTCCTGAAAGTAATATTATGGTCTAAATAATTTCAAAATTTCGAAAATTTTGGACTCTATTAGTATGATGAATCATTTTTTGATATTTAAAAATGTAGTATATTATATACACGGTTTTTGTACTTTTTCGGAATTTAACATTTTTTCACGATTTACAAAGTTTATTAACATAATTTGAAATTCAACAAACTTCGAATTTTATAGAATTTACAACAATTTGTAGAATCATCTCGATGCTTCTTCATTTTCTTTATATTTTAACAATAATAATCGAAAAAAATTCATAAAAATGTGTGTTCCTCATAATAGTTTTTCATAATTTTTCAATACTTTCAAGTTTTTGAAATATATTTATAAAATAAATAAAAACTATACACTTTTCCAAAAAATATAATAATGTTCACAATATACAAAATTTATATTGTCTACTTATAAAATTATCGATTATTTAGGAAACTTTCAGTATTTTAATTTTTTTATAATTAAAAAATTTGAAACACAATAAAAACCATTTAAAGTTCGAAATTAAACTAAAATAGTGAGAAAATTTGGACACTAAATTAGATGGACAAAAAAAACTTTGGTCATTACGGTTTGGACATTGTGATGTTCTACCTAGTAATAATTATGAAAAAATTATTGAAATTATTAAAAAATTTATACGTCACAAAAAGTTTTTCCAATTCGTTGCACAGTTATATTACAGACATTTCGAAAAACTTTCATTCAATTACTAGTTTTATCTATTTATATATTTAACATTAAACACACAACTCTAATAGTAATATAACAAAAAAAAAATGATGAACAGGGCAAAAAAATTTACTTACAAAAAACTACCGTAATGTTTTTCCAACATATTTTAAATAATTTAAAAAAGTGTGAAATTTTTAACGAAACAATTATGATATACAGTTAAGAAAAATTACAGAGAATTTCAATACAAATAAAATTATCGCAAAACATTGCACTTGGTTTGATGAAATGAGTTGAAAGGTCACAAATTATGTACAAATCATCAAAATTGTTGCATTGTTGCAATATTGATAAAATTCTTAGTAAAAAATAGTCTTTTTTTTGTTCCAAAAAAGATTTGGAACAAAATTTAACAAGAAAAAACGGAAATTGATTCACGATAACAGAAAAATGCTATATTATTTATTTATCAGGAAATATGGCTAAATTATGTAAATAAATAATTCTTTCTGCCCTGATAATGATTGTGTTTAAACTGATTGTATTTGTAGATTCTAGTAATGAATAATAATTTTCAATTTTTTTTTGTACACATTTTGGAAAATGTCATTATCTTCTACATACGTTTAAAAACAACCTGGAAATAGTTAGAATTGTTAACCGATACAATTCGATAAAATATCAGAAAATCGAGAAAATTATTGTCTCTCGTGATCCAAATTAGTCATGTTTAGGAATAAAAAAGTTGATTGAACCTGAAAAGTTATAGAAAAGATTTTGAATTAAAGTAGAAAAGTTCTATCCTTTGAATGATGCTAATGAAGAAATTCCCAGCTCGGATTCGCGAAATTGCTGTATAATAATCAATAAACTATGGTAACTTTAGCGAGTTACTTTCTAGTTTCTGAACGAAGATGATTTTTGTTTTGCTCTCTAACTCGTTTTCCCGGACTTTTCTCGAATCGCAATAAATATGTTAGCGGGTATGAACTTTCCTTGATATTTCTGAGACACTCTCGCTACTCGGGCTTTCACTCGAGAAACGACTCTCTTCTCGCGAGCGAAAAGTTTCCACGGCTCGATTGACGTCGCGAACAGGCAAATTTCATGTGACATATTTTTCTCCTGGATTCGAATTAATTTTCTTTCCTTGATTTAGTTCCTCGATCTCAACATCATCCTCCCCTGCTCCTCCAAAAAAGAAAAATTCCATATCCAGATTCAAAACGTATGAAAAACAAATACCTCTTTTTCTCCATCGCGAAAATGTCATCAAGAACGAACACGCAGAGGGGACTGGAAGGTAGGTACTAAAAATAGCATGATAAACATTGCGTTGCGCAAAGATACCCGATCGTAGCTTGGTTTTTTTTTCCACGTCTTTTTTGCCCGACTGGAAATGAAACTGGCCGAGAATAAAGTCGGCGAGTCCTCGCGAGAGGAAAAGCGAGAGGCAAAGATCGCGAGCGCGACGGCGCCCGCGAGGTAAGAGGAACGCGATCCGGCGCGGCCTTAGAAGGTCGCTAGCTCGAGCTAACCCGCATTCTACGCTTCCTCTCCGGCCCCGCGATTCTTGATTCCACCACAGGCCAACGCGCCAACGTGAATATCGCGGATTTTCCAACGCGACAGGTGCACCTCGTTCCAATGACTCCATTTTTTCCGATTTTTCTTGGCTTTTCCACTGCACCACCGCGTGATGGACTTTGGAGGGAAATCCAGTGATATTGTTTCACGTATTTTTTGGTTTTTCTATCGAAACATTTAAGGTTTTTTTTAAAAATAATATAGTATTTAATCTATTTTAAGCATTTATATTAATATATGAATCAATAAAATATACTATGATTTCTTCAAGCTTTCGGTTAATATATTAAGGCCTTTTTCGCTTGTTTTTCTTAATGAAATGGATATATTATTATTTATAAAAATTTAGAGTAGCTTGTATGGCGCATGGAATTTCAGAAAACTCAATAAATAGAATGAAATTGAGGATTTTCAAGATTGTGTATGATTTTTACCAATTCGAAAAAATGTTCATTAATTTTGTAAGTTGTATCTATAATCATATTTTTTTAGAATAATAATAATAATAATAATAATAATAATAATAATAATAATAATAATAATAATAATAATAATAATAATAATAATCGTCAAAATAATTATTATAATAATAATCATGATAATAATAATAATATTCTTATTTCATTTTTTGGTAAATCTGAGAAGCTTGAACAGTATTGAATATTTAACTACGAAAAATCTTCACGAGTTTGACAAACTTTTATCAAACTTGGCAAGTTTCGAATAGTTCGTAGTATTTTTGGAATTTTCAATACGCAAATCTCGGAAATTTCAAAAATATATTATGATCATAAAAAATACGACACATTGGTATATTTTCAGAAAGTGTTCATAAGTTTGCGAACTTGTGTTTTTATGGAAAGTTCTGAAAATACAATTTTGAATATTTGACATTATGTTTAAATTATTTTAAATGTTCTAATTCATATTTTGATTGTAAGAAAAATTGTTAAAATATTGCAGGTTTTTAAATAGGTTGAAAGCTAGTTAAAATCATCAAGTATTATACATGAATATTGGCGTTGTCAGAACTTTTTCACTGACATTTCTATCATATTATTTGTTTAATGGTACTTTTATTTTACGAAGGTAAAAAAAATACTATAATAAATGGGTAGTAAAGTTAAATAATGTTTGAGAGTATTTATGTATGTTAAAATTCCGCACGAGTAAAATATCTGGAAGTAGCATCGCAAAAATTCAATTTACTAATTCTTGTTTTACGAAGTTGTTGAAACTTTTCACAATATAAAAAATTCAGCGATTTTTATTCATATTCAAAAAATTACAAATTATCTTCTAACGACAAAACATTTTTTGACTTTAGAAAATTTTCAGGATATTACGATGTAATTAAAGTTTTATAAAATTATCGAAATTTTAAATAACATAAAATATTTATAACAGTTTTCTGAAACTGTTACATATTATTTATATCCAGAAATGTTCAAAATCAAAATAATATCTCCGAATTTTAAAAAAATATATCAAACTCATTCAAATTTCACGCAATTTCTAACACTGTTCAAGTTTTTTAGATTCTTTTTTAAAAATCAGAAAATATAATCATGCTCATTTCAACCTCGAACCCCAGCAAATTTTTTCTTTACCATCTTTCGCAATTTCAAACAACTGCTGAAGTAATTGACTTTTTTGAATTTGTAATGCTACATTGTTGTCGCACGTGTGCTATATTTTTTGTGACACTTCGTTTACCTTCTGCAGTTTCATGTCAAGAATCAGAGTTTTTCCTGTTTTTTTCTTGTACGTAAACAATGTATGCAAAATATTAATAGCAATTTTTTAAAGGAAATTTCATACAGAAAAACAGATAGTAAGAAATGATTTTTCCCTCGAGGACAAATGTCAAATTTCGATCGAGCACAAAGTTGTGACAAGAATATACAGTGCGTTTTTGCTATGTAAAATTCGAATACTTTAAAAATTTTGCAACTATTAAAATTATTCAGGTTTTTATTATAAAAACTCAAAAACACTATCTCGCATTTTGATAAAAAATTACGTCTCATTGCCCTGGCTGCAGTCAATATAAAAAAAGAGTAAAGGATCTCCAAACTTTCGAAAGAAAATACGCTCGAACGAACGCAGGCGCATTTTTTCGCGGGCCAAACGTGCCAGTATTTCTTATTTTGCATTAAAGCGCCATTTCCTATTCTGCGCTAAAACGTACGAGCGCTCCGTAAATAATTCCCTGGCAAATTCAATCGCGTGGATCGTTTAACGAAACTTTCCAACATTTGATGGGGCAGATTTCGAATGGCCTTACCATTTCCATCGGCAAATTCGGCGATTTTATTAACATTCGGTGCGTTTCCAGATACTTCCGGCACCGTAATATATTCGTTTCCGCGCCGGGCGCAATAAAACGGGAATTGAAGCGGATAAAGAATTTCGTTTTACGGCCAAAAATGATACGATGACGTACCGACGAATGGAGCGAATGCGAAGAGAGCTCGAGACGATTTTCGGCGATGGGAATTTTATTTCTAGAGTAATTGGAACCTAGTTTCCAAGGATCTAAACTTTTTTCCTGTATTTCATTCGAGAAATTCAAGTTCTCAGGAAATCTCGAAAAAATTACCATTTTATACCACGGAAAGTTAATGTTTCTTGACACTTAATTATGACAAACTAAAACAATACAACGCGGAGATATTGTTTCGCCATTCGTAGTTGAAAACGATTTCTCAAAATGTATCTAATGAATCTTGGCCAAGACGGTTTTCCGTGGCAAGCCTTTGAGTGCAAACAAATATGATTCAGGCGGCCGCAAAACAAAACCCCAGCATTTCATTTCGTTTGAAACTCTCGGGTAGCGCTCATTGAAAATAAACAAATTACCGCGCGCAAATGCAATAATGAGGTGTGGTCTACCTTCGTTGGCGGTTCCTTTTTCAGTGGCGCGCTTACTAAAAGGCGCGAGAGTTTCGACTTGACTGACAAAGACAAGTTACGTCGAGAAAATTTAACAAACAGATTTTGATATTCCTGGGAGTTTTATTTTTCTCTACAATAATTGATAATATAAATTCTGTAATTAGCAAACTAATTGAACTTACATTAAATATTATATCATGTTATGTTATGTATTCTTATTACATGTAAGAGATAGTGTTTTGTTGGATTATTAAAAAAATGTCCATTGAGAAATCGGACTCGACTTAATTCAACGTTTTCTCTGTGTGCCAAGATCTTTTCTGACACGAAGCCGAGTGATTTCTCTCGGCGTGCATGCGAGTACAGGACACGGAGGTGATTTAAAAGTTACGTCTTTCCGGGATAATCTGCGTTCATTCGCGAGTCGGATAAGCGCGGACACGTGTAAGGCTAAACACAGCGAGATTAGCCGCGAGAAGAACCTTCCTCCTCAGCCCCGGCCTAGAATACCTTCTTTCGGCCTCGTCTAATCTTCCTATAAACAACGGTGCCTTGAGCTACTCGCCAAATTAAGGATCCCATGAAAATCCTGTTCCTTTCGATACATTGGAAAATGAAAAAAGAATTATAGTTAATTCATTTTTAACTTGAGAATAGATTTTTAGCAGTGATCGGATTGAAATGTGTGATTTTTGTAATTTATAGACTCTGATATACCCTGTTGAAATCAGATACACATTTTTTTTTATTTCAACTCGTGAATATTTATTAACAGAAGAATTTTTGAGAGTTCACGAATTTTTTACTATTTCTTTTATTAATTTACTCCAAATTTCTGGGTTGTAATTTGTAATTCTAGGATTTGTTGAGTTAGTTTTTTGTTAAACAGGTTAAATTCAGTAGGTATATAATTGAAAATTTTATGAATTCAAAGTATTCCATTAGATTTTTTTTTGAAAACAGTAACTTTTCTACGAGTCTCTTGTACTTTTAATATTATTCGTATTTTTTTGGTATGTATTCAGTTTGAAAGATTTTCGGGTATAATTTCTATGTCAATTTTTACAATTCAATACTTCGAAATTCGAAGTAAAAAATTTTAATAATTTTTATAGTATAATTTTTATTTATATAAAAACTTTATATTTTTTGAATATTCATAGAAATCCAGTTTTTTTCGTATTTTTCGTGTTTTTGAGATTTCAAGTATTTTGGTTGATTCCTATATAGATTTTTGATATTCCATACTACTAAATCAAATTTTTATACATTATTAGTATTTTTTTAAAGATTACTGATAAATCAGCATACAAAAAGATTCTTAGTATTTTATAGACTGATATCTTTATTCATTTTCTAAAACTTGATCATCTCAATTTAGAAATTAATTAAATCTCAAGTATTCGATTTAATTTTTCAAAAAACAGTACTTACTAAAATCTTCAATACCGTCAGCATTCCAAGAATTAATTTCCAAGAATTATGTTAGATTTTATAAACTTTTCATTATTTATATTCATAATTCACTCTGAATCATTAGATTTTTTCCCCATATTAATTCTAGAATTATTTGAATTCGTTTTTCGTAAAATATAAAAAAACTGTTAAAAATGAAATAAATGTTTCGATTTTGTTTACGGTTCTGTGAAGTCAATATAATTTGTTGATTTTTTATTTTGGCCGCACAATAGTTTAAAAAAACGGTTCAGTTGCACTTTCAGTTTCATACAAAATTATCGAAACGGTTTCGATTTCAGTTTTACAAAAATTCTCGAAATTGTTGCAGTTATAAATTTCGGTTCTGCGGAAAATAGAAATTAGAAAAAATATCATACTAATTTTCATTTTTTCTGTTTTAAGAATGAATATCCCAGTAGATAATTTAATAATTCAACTTTATAATTTTTAGTATTGGTTCCTGCTATATCTTACTTTTTTTTTTCTTTTAAGTATTTAAGCAACAAAATTGAAGACTCTTGTCTCTCAAAGTCCTTTCCATTCCAAAAAACCAATTATACCTGTTTTTCCCAACTCCTATATCAAAATATCCCAACCCCATCCAAAAACTCGATTTTGCCTTCGCCCTAATTCTTCTCCCACCTCAAAAATTCCATTAATCATCCCCAAAAACTTCTCAAAAGCACCCCCAAGGAATGGCGCAAAACCCATCGATCAACGTCCTCGAAAATGCGACTCCCAAATCCCTCGGCATCGAGTAACGTTTCGTAATCGCGCTAAATCGAAACGACGTGCAAATGAATACTCGAAAATAGAGGGGGCGGAGGGAGAACAAACCTCGATTAAATGTACATAATATATGTATACACGTAACGTATAAGTTACGCGGGTGTGCCAGCGCATATAATATTTTCTTGTTTGGGGTGGTAAAGGGGGGCAGGATTTTTAAGGGGAGGGGGGGGATAAGTTGTTGGGTAATGAAACTACTCTCGTTTTGTGCCTACGCCCGGAATAACGTGAAATTCTTCTCTATATTGAATTCTGTGAGAGGCACTTCCCTCGGTACATACCAATAAGGCGGGAGCTTTTTCTCAGTCCCCTTTTGTCACGAACCGGCTCAAGCCCGAAAGCCCGGCTGCGCGCCAAAATACGCAAATGCGAGGGACTGCCTCGCGCTTTCGGACCGTGCATGCACGCCGGGTTCTTGAGGGCGCATTTGTCAATACGTCGCGAGGAGCGTCAGCACGTTCGATCAGGGGGGCTTTTTGGATCGGAAAGCAATCGCTTCGGGAGACTATTGGCTTCAGGAAATAAATCGAACTTTTCCCTCCCCTTTACCCCCCTAACCCCTTGCTTTCGACTCGAGGCTTTCGCGCCGAGTGCATGGATGAAAATTTCAAGTTTTTTTTAGAGTACACTGAGAAAAAAAAACTATTAATTTGTTTCTTCTATAAATATTAAAAAAACTGCTATATTCTAGGAAAATGAAAAATGTTATCTTGATTTTTCATATATCATAGTACGTTTAGCCAATAATATGTTCATTTTTACCATTCAATTATAAGTTGTTGTATAGTAAAAAATACAATACATATTGTATTTTATCATCAGTATTACTGTTTTTGAAAATTGAGGAAATATTTTGAAAACTGTAAGACTCCTGATGAGATCTAGTAAATCAAGTAAAGTCAACTCAAAAACTTTTTTTTCTATTATATTAGCTGAAAAACTCGAAAATGCTAAAATGATTGAGTGATAAGTTACTAATTCAAGAAAAATACTCATATTTATGAGCTTTGGCCGAGGACTGTATAACACATTACTTGTTACGAACAAACGACAAAAAACTGTGAAATAAATACGAGAACCAACGGTCCCGTATCGTCTCGCGAAAAAAAAGCTTGTCGCGCTTTCGCCGTTTGAAAATTCGCGTGCGGCGAGTGAAATCGCGTGGCGGCGCGAAAAGCGCTGATTGGCAGGCAACGAGGAGCCGAACGAGACCATAAATCGCGAGATCTGACCTTTCGCGCTCGTGGAAAAAAGGCCCCGGAAAAATGCGCAACCCGGAGGATGCGCGCTTTCTACGCGGCGATCGCAACCATACACCCTTAACCCAGATCCATCGATCCTCGCTTAAATCATCGGCGAACGCGATCTCCGCGCCGCCGAATGACGGCTTTCGCTTATCGAGATTACGCGCGGTTGTAAAATTAAAATTTACAGTCGCTGTAAATTATTTACTGCGCGTGCTTCAGGTGAACATGTCGGAATCGTGGAGAAATCGTACGATGGAGATGCCGGGGAACGATCGGTTAAGAGTTATTTTATACGTGCCGTGTTGAGATCGAAATCGAAAGTGTTTTAGATCCAGATGGGGCAAATTGGTCCAGGATCGTGATTCAAGGAATGTCGTGAAATTGTGCTTTAGTTTTCAGGTGATTTCAGGATGGAAGTAATTTTTTTTCAAATAATAGTAAATTATACCTTTACGGAAAAAAAGAATTTGATGTATCAGCAAAAAAGATGCTTATAGTAAAAAATGTTTGTTGATGGAACATGAAAATAAGCTACTGCTGCAAGAAAAAATGTGTTATGTCAAGATGTGTTGAAACAGCACATCATTTTGCTCATACTAATTTGTTCTGGGAAAAAAAAGTAATAAGAATGACGTTAAATATTATTTCATTTTGTAATAGAAAATTGTTATGATAATCAATGATACGAATGAAAGGTCAAAAAAACAAGGCATGCAAATAATAATTATGAAAATAAAGTAAGTTGATCATGTACAAAACGTACTTACTGATATCTAGAGAGCATAACAAATAATTTCATGTAAGTTGTTTAAGTTAAGAGATATTCCGAATTGTTTATTTCACTAACACGAAAAAAAGTGAGAAAATTACTAAATATCTTTTGATACTCAAAAATCATGTAAAAATGATTTTTCAAGAATTTATCAAACTTTGGATTTTAGAAAATGTAATTCTAGAAATTTCTAAAGAAAACTATGAAAATACAAGTAAGTTCCTTGAACTGTATAAATAATATAAAAACTTTTTAAAAAACTATTGAGAATCCCTATAGAAAATACTTTTTTTTTTAAATTTCATTTAAATATAAAAATGATTTGTATTTTCAATACTATATCATCAAACTCTAAATATATGTGACGCGCCTCGAAGAAAGGGACCTAAGATGCATCTGACGTAAGAGCTATTATCTGCTTATTTTCAATAAGAAAATGACTCTAACATAAAATGCCTCTTAAGTCCCTTTCTCGAAGCGTGTCACATACAGAGATGGGCACCAATTACATTTTGATCATTTTCACATTGCGAAACAACTACCTAAATTTCGTCGCAGAATTATGAAAATTTGTCAATAGA
>JAPYZL010173049.1:0-12302 GCA_030522825.1 Platygaster orseoliae
TAATAAGTACTAATGGTGATTATATTGTAAATTGAAAATAAACTTTAATAAAGAAAATAAAAACAATAAAATGTCTATCGATTTCTCTACGAACTTTTCGGACAACCTGATAAAAAATGACGATAACAACCTAAAGCTATTTAAATTGGAGAAACGACTCGCTGGTACTTTCATCTTCTGAGAATTATAGTCAAAACTGAAATCCTTTGACGATTCGTCTAAAAATTAGCGTTTCAGTATTCATAAAAAAATATTTTGAAATATCTACGTATTGACTATCGTATTTTCTGCTAAAAGTCTAAAAACACTTCCAAAACTTTTTAAGACTCACTTAAAAATGACAGAAGTCGGGAACTTTTCTCATGTAGTTTGATCTGACTCTTGAAAAGCATTAAAAATTTCAATAAAATCAGTAGGATGAAAAAAATTTGATACAATAGAAACCAAAAATTTTGAATTTGAATATTCAAAGATATTTTATTTCTATTAAAGGAATCTATAAAAATTAGGAAATTCTTCACACGCGTTTTAGTCGAACCCTCTGCATTATGAGATTTCACAGTAGTACAAAGCGAGTTCAGTCAGGCAAACCACTTTCCGAGTTTTAATATACACTCAAATGTAACTGTTTCACTTTTACATCCTCGCTGTTGAAATGAAAAATATTTCTGAATTGCCTATAAAATTCAAAATCATTCAAAAATATGCTATTCAGTTCTATCATCTAAATTTATAATATTGGTAAAATCCGAACTCACAGTTTAAAGAATTCCTAAATTTCCATATAAAAGATCAAATGCATCCAGAATAAAGTGGGTTATCAAAATTTACAACTTTCTGGAATATCGACGTTTGCGGGACTTTTCATGTTATGTCGTAAATATTCACGTTTCGCTGTAGTTTACATATTCTCTCTGGAGTACTAGTTAAAATCGCATTTGATGTTGTTACCTCCACGCCATGTCTCCACTCATTTATCATAAATATTGGAAAATCTTGAACTGGGTCGAAGTAGACATAGGGTCAACGTACAGGAAGCCTGAATTATTTTGTATGCCTGTATAATTCACACCAGAGATGAACATTAGAGTAGACACTTGTCCAACGGTTTTTCGAGTGTGCAGGGTTTCTTTAATGGACAGAAACAGTGATTTCATGTTTTTTGAATGTCCATCAACAGTATTTGTTTATAATGTGCTAAATTTATAATAATCAAGTGGGCCCGGGTAGAAATTTAATCTTGAATTTCAATCTCTTTCACAGTCAGTATTCGCAATTTCCAATTTCACAATATAATTAAGAAAAAACCGTAATAACTACATACTTTGAAATCAAAATGAAGTGGAAAATACAATCAAAGTAGTTGAAATGAATACGAGCTTTTGACTCGAGAAGGTTTAATGGATTGTTAATCTGACAACGTTAAAAGGTTTCACCTTCTCAAAATGACTGACTTTTTGCCATCTATTTATAGGCATTTTCGATTTTTCAGTTTCAATAAAATTTAATTTGAATTCGAATAGATTTTTTTCTGCAACATGTAAAAGTTTTGAGAATGATTAAAAGATTACTTTTATTTGTAATATTCAAAACATGACAGAAATTCCAGAAAAAATATATAAAAAAGCTGACACGCGCGAAACACCGACCAAATCGACCCCTCGACTTACATAACTCACATTTTCGCCGGTAATCACGGCCGTTTTTATAGGACGCGATACGAGCTGCGATCGAGGGTAAAAAAAAGGAAAATGTAAGCCATTGTGGCGAGCAGTTTGCACGCCAATGGACGTTAGCCGGATGTTCAAAAACCGAGGATGTGGGAAAGCGAGGGGGCCGCGCGTCACGGTCGTCCCGAAATGTCCCGAAAACTTATTTCCCATGAAAAAAAAGTTCTCTCAGTCACGCTCGATATTTCGCTCCATGGACTTGCCTGTTCGGGTCTTTTTTACGCCTCGTTTTTCGATGGGAAATAGAAGTTTTTTCATTTTGTTTTACGATTTTTTTTTCCGAATGGAAACTTTTCATTCAGATAATTTGATTTTAGAACTATTTGCATTGAAGGAAATTGCATTTCAGAACACCCATGTTTTTTTCAAATAGAAAATGCTTACAAAAAAAAAAAATATTTAATTTTTAATTCAAAGCTAAAAATATCGATTATTTAACTTTTTGACGTAAAATAACGAATTTAGAATTTTCTTATGTAAAATTTTTGCAGATGGTTTCTTAAATTCTTGGTCCGCAAACGTCCTCAATGTAAAAACTAAAAGCTTTCGAATTGTCATTCCGTGTTGAAAACTGTATAATTTGTTTGAGTCTCTTTGAATGTGAACTTTAATTAGAACATTATTTATTTTAGCATTGCCAAACATGATAATAAGTAAATTTTAAATTCGATAGTTCTAAAGTTTTAATTTCGAGCTTACCAATTATTTTTATTTTGTGTATGCTTTTATGCTGAAATGAACAACACATGATGAAATATGTATAGGTAAAGATTTATTTTCAGTAACTAGGAATTCGAAAAATTTATTGATTGCCTTACTACTACACATCAGATTCAGAAACTTTATTTGTTCAATGTAATGATTTTACGATGTAAAAGATTTCACAAAATCTGTCAAAAGTTTTATTTTCTGAAAAAATTAAGTAAAAATATCATTGATGACAGTGAATTTTCCAATTTAACTGTATTAATAGTTCAATACTTTATAGAAAAATACTATTTAATGGAAAAATGTTTACACTTCCCTAATATTTTTACTATATATTTTCAGAGAAAACGGCAAATACTTTACCTATTCTTCACTAATTTTCTAAAATCGCTTATTTTGTATCCGCAAATTTATCAGTGTAGTTTCCACATCCCAATTCTCGAGATCCTTATTTTTTGTATTTATAAATAAAAAATTTTAATTACAGAAATAGTTATTCGTATAAAATCACATTATAAATTTATCAAACTAATGTATTAATTTTTCTACATTAACTTAATAAATCACTTAACTGAAAGAATAAAATATCCAAATTTTTTCGATTTTATTCGTGTAATAATAAGTTTTTAAATTTATATTCTACTGATCTTTTTAGATCATTACACTAGCAAAAATAAATTTATGAATTTTTCAAACTTCCTTTTGCTTCAAAATGACCTCTAAAATAAACCAAACTAATTTTTAAATTTTTAAAACACACAACCAACAACACTAAAAAATTTATTTTTCACTTTTCGACGAAAGACTGCAAAAAAAAATTTATGACGGTGATTTTGTATCAAAAAAAATTTCACAATGTGCAATCAGGAAATTTGAAACTGTAAAAAACACATCCAATATTTCACGGACCAAAAATTGTCAAGTTCCATCCTCGACATTTCCATACATTGTACCTCCATCCATCTTTCTATCCAAGGCTTTTCCTTCAACATTTTATGTCATGGATCAAATTTGGCTTGCTGCCATTTGCAGATTTATTGCTATTCCTGGATTACAGTCGCAGCTTTTGATGCATAAAACATCGATTTTCAAGAATAACTGCCTGAAAAAACAACTTTTACCAGGATTACTGAAATTGAATTCGGAAATTTCCCCGGCTTTCGCTTAACCGAGTAATCTTATTTTCTGCTTCCGTTATTGAAATAAAAATCTGTACCCAATAATACAAACAAGTAAAAAAAAAATATCTTTATAAATTCAATCCGAAACGTTCCAGTTTACTAAAAATATTCCTCATTATTGGATTACAATTTCCTTTTACAAAAAAATCATACCATAATTATTTCGGTATGCAAACTTTTTATTGCAAAAGCGACATAATCTTTACAGTGAATTGTTTTCAAAGACAAAAACTTCATTAGATGTTTAAAAAACCAAAATTTAGATTCTAAATAAGATTTTCCATCGCACGAAAAAAAACATCTACAGAAAACATTCTCGACTAAAATTTATGGAAATATTCACTTCTGTCATGATAAAAAAATGGTTCATATCACTGATGTTACAACGTATACAGGTGCAGAAGAATGGCAATCACGTAATGTTGGAAAAAATATCTTATTGCACACACGTTTTCGTTGAAGTTGGAGCAAAACGGTCGGACCTTAATGAACGAATGGAGGTGAGAAACTCGTAATTCGCGCCTTGCGAAAGGTTGCACGGGCAACTACGTCCCTTGAATATTTGCTGAATAACCTAAACGGAAGTTTGGACGTACGAGGGAGCAAACATTTCGCGAAGGCTCGTTCCAAAAGGTATTTGAAAGCAGCTTGTGGGTACAGACACTAGCGTTCATGTTCGACTGGTGAAAAGCTTTTCATTTATTCTAAAATTTCAACTCAAAGTCAGAGCAAATTTCCCTTTCACCTTATTTGAATAAAGTTTAAATATCCAAATTACAACTTTCTGGAATCTTCAAATCCAAAAATAAAAATGTCAACCCGAGTCGAAATTTTTTTAGCGAAGACAAATGAAGATAAAAAAACGTGAAATCAATCCAGGCTTTAACTTCATTTTACTTGTAAAACAATAAAAAAAACGCCAATAACTACGTATTTCGAACTCAAAATGAATTTAAAAATACATTTAAAGAAGTTGAAATGAATATATACGAGCTTCCAACTCTGGAAAACACGAGGATCTACTGATATTTTATGATTTTATCTCCTAATTATAAATGCTAATCTAGCAGATTTTTTTTCAAAAAAACAATTCTTAGAATACTGTATTTCATTTTTATTACAAAATCTGCAATGCCTAGTGAGTTTTATTATTTTATCATCATTTTTTTTTTTTTTTTTTCATATATAACTCGAAATAACTTCTCCGTGGAACGTTGATTGCTTCAATTTACATTGCCAAATTTTTCAGCGTGTGTAAAAATGATAAATGAGTTTTTCTGTCTATTATTCTTAACAACGCCAATTCCATTGTCTTCCTGTAAAAAAAAATGCATTTCACATTCACGGCGAAATGTAACATCGTGTTCCAGTTATTTGGCGGTAGGTGAAAATCTCCACAACAAACGTATAACACAGATAACGAATTTGTCATGTTTTCGAAAAAAAAGAACTCTGCATTATTGACTAGAGCGAATATTCATGGACATTCTCGTTTCGCAAATGTCGTTAGTGCTGGACTCGCATGAAAATCGAAGCTGCAACTGTCCAAATAGTAAAAATGCGTGATTTCGAGGAGAGGTCATCTGTGTGATATTATTGTAAAGTCAGAAAAAATTGTATATCAAATTCACATTATATTACTAGTTTAAGAAAACGAATCCAAAAAATGTCTTAAGGCTATTTAGATTATTATCTTTCAATTTTCAAGTGTTCCGAACAATTCAACCGTATTTTTATTTTGTCATGATGAAAATTTTAATTACCCTGAAAACCAAATACTACACTTTTCTTGAATTGCGATAAGTTTAGAACAATTGCACGAAACATTTTCATTAAATGACAGGAAATATTTAAAAAAGGAAATTAGAAGTAAATCAAAGTTATTTTAGACTATTTTTATGAATTTTAAAACAAAGTAAATAATTTTAGAATGAAAATATGTGTTGTATATTTGAAGGGTTGACAAAAAAAATTTTTAACCAATTATCTCAAGTCTTAAAGCCCAGTCCTTATTCGACCTATTGAAGACGTTGAATTAAAAAGGATACTTTTGATTAAAAAAATTTCTATCGTCGCTCTAAATATGAAAAAAATTTTTTTTACTTTTTTACGTTTTTCATGAATGTTGTCAAAATCAATCAATCTAAAAGTGTCATTTTCAAAATATATTTTTTCTCGTTTCCTGAAGATTCTAAAATTTTACAAAAAAAGGTTAGATTTCGAAATTTTCTTCGATTTCATCAGTAGGGAATAAGTAAAAAAAATTCAAAGATGAACGAATTATAGAAATCTCTTCAATATTGTAAAAAAAAACACACAAATTTTTCCAGTTCGAAATCAGTTACATTGCGATTTTTTTAATGAGTTTTTTTTCATATAAAGATATAAATATTCGAACACGCAATCCCAAGGTCATAAATCCAAAAATCCTATATTAATTTAATTCCTTACTGATCAATAATGATTCGATTATATTAGAGTTATATTTCTTCAAGTGCAATACATTCCAAAAAATTGATTTCGGCTAATAAAGATAAATACTGAATTTTGTTTCTTTAACTAACATAAAAATAGTGATAAAAAAAATCGAATGCATTACTGAACCATTAGAAATTTTATAAAAAGTCATAAATTCAAAAAAATTTATTTGGATGAAATCAGAATTTTCAAAAATGAGAATAAAATTTAACTTACAAAATGAATAAAAAAACTTCAAACAGACAATTTTCGGCTGCAATAGTAAATAGTAAAGTAATGAAAAAAAAGTCAACTTTTCAACCGATATTTCAAAAGTTTCCTACTACCAAACAATTAAAATGTGAGCGAAAAGAACAAATTCATGTCTCATCTATGATAGCAGAGAATATGTAAAAAAATCTTCACCCAAAAAAAAGGATCTACTCTCCATCACGTAGTTAATTTGAGATGAAACGATCAAGCTATAACCGCAATTGTATATTTAAAATATACGAAAATTAGAGAGTCCATAGATTTTTGCAAAGCAGTCAAACTTGGCACATTTAAGCAACTGAAGGCAGCAAAAATCACTCTTTACGTGAATAATGTTCACATGTGTTTCAAGCATATGAACTAATTAATATAATTAAGTCTGCATGAATTTTTCGATGCCTGTCAAAAACAGTTTATACTGACAGTTGGTTTGGAAAAAATCAGCTATTTTAGTTTTTTACGTCCTTAAAAAGATCTGATAGATACCTACAAAACAAAGTAACATCCTTTTCACTAAAAATGTTCCCAAGTACGAAAGCTCATTAAATTTTCATATTTTTCGTAGTAATTAACGCTAATATTTACGGTCTGGAAAGTAAAGCGCAGACGTAGGTCGTCCTGTCCGGGAAGACAAATGGCTATGACCCAGAAAATTGGGTTATGCCGGACCACGTGTATTTTACAAACGTAAGCTCACTCTTGCCTCTGAAGCTTAGTTTCCGTGTTAACACAAGCTTTATCGTAACACGATGTTCCACATCATCGCTTGTTTTGCAGTTTTGCATGTTTGCATGCACTGTTAGAGAAACCTATGATTCAAATTATCAAGCACATCAATTCACCAATGTTCAAAAACCCTAAAAACCTACATTAGGTTCGAAGAAGTAATCTAAATTAGTAGATAATTTTTGTTTGAAACGTAAAGTAATGAAATATTGAAACAAAAAGATGTAGTATCAAGATTTGGGATAATAATGTGATCTTTTTGAAATTATTTTGTCAGAGAAAAATAGTGGTCTCGGAGAAATATCTATCTTTTTTTCTAAACATGTTTCTAAACATGTTCATACACTTGTGATTTTAATTCTTATAAGAAATGGCAAAATTCAAATTCAAATAAGAAAAAAAATTTTAATAAAACCAGGGACACTTTTATAAGAAATTTTAAATTTTTCATGAAAAAATATTCAAGCCTCGTACATTTCTTATGAACTGAAATTTGTATAAAAAAAATTTTTTGTAAACATTTTTACAAGAAAAGTTTTTATTACAAGAATCTTGAAAGTTCGACCTTTTTTTAAAACGACGAATTTCATCGTCAATGATTTAATGAATTTTTTTTCAACTATTTTTACTTGCTTCGCTGATTTACTATTTTGAGCTTTCAAATCATTGATGGTAAATCCAAGAAAAAAATTTTTGTCTAATTTTTCAAAATTGTACACTTTGTGAACATTAGTTTTGCAGTTAATATTTTTAAATGAATAGACTTTCAAAATTTATAGTTTTAGATAAGACAAACTTCGATTACTTTTTTGCAAGTTCTTCAAAATTTTGTATAATACTTGAAATTTCTGGAAACGCTGAAATCACAGTCGCAAGTTTTGAAATTCATACATCTATATTTCGTTTTAACTATTTAAATATACAACAAAAGAAGTTTTGATAGTTTAAAGTAACAAAAAAATTAAGTCATGTAAAAATTGCATTGTAAAACTTCGCATTAGAAAAATGTTGCTCATTTATACTTAATGATTTAATTTGTGAAAGTAAGAGAAAAAATTTTAGAATAATGAGGAATTGACCAAATATAAAAAAAGAACCTCAACGTTTTATCCAACGTTTTTTCGGTCTGGTGAACTCTGACTTTTATAATCGTGACAATTTTTATGAATCAATCGAAAAATGATGTTTTCTAAATTTACTCGACCAACTTATAATCATAAAATCGATGTTCGTCGAATCCAAAAGCGAGCAACAACTTTTAATGAATGGGTCGTACATTTGTGCTCTTTACGAGCCTTCCTATTGTTCTGAGAAAAACCATGCAATTTGTATGAAGGGGAATTCGTGCGCTAAGAAACAAACACAATTTTCAGAAAGGTCGATAAAGTTGAATTACTTTTTTATACCTGACTGCGGTTTTTCCTGATATCGCAAGAACAGAAGTAATCCTAAATCTTGACAACTTTTTTTACCTGCATAAATGTCGTAAAATAGTATGTTAAATTGTTAATCATAACAAAACACGCAGAAAAATGTAGATGGATTTTTATCTATATAAATGGACACAGTGTCAAAATGACAAAAACAACACATAATTCCGATTTTTTATCACTCAATGAATATTGTTTAATATCTATTCTCAATTTTTACTACAGTTGAACAGTTTAAATTTTGCAATTTTTCAATGAAACTGTTATATTTTATCTTGATAATCACAAAACTGTTTATCCATTTTTTAAATAAATTTTTTTTTTTTAAACTTTAATTTCTACATTTTTTCAGTTTCGACGTTGTTAAAAGCTTTGTATCGCCGGGAAAATCGTCGTAGATTTTACTGATTTCCGGGTACCTCGTGTTTGAAAGTGGAAGGTATAATTTAACGTGTGACAATCATCTTAATGCGTGTCATTATTCACGCGATTTGACAAATGTAATGTGAACACAAGAAAATTGCTCGAGGCACGAGCATATAAGTCGTTGGAAAATTATACGAAGGAATCGTTTGATTACCCAGTCCAGTAGCCATAACCAGCCGCAATGTCCGCGATTCCCAAAACGATAAAGTTAATAACTTTATAAAAACGTGCTGTAACTTATCGAGAACCGCACATCAAAGGGCTATAACTACGCAAGCCGACAAAATAAAAAAGAAAGTAAGTGATTTATCGACAGAATAACAGGAAGAACTTAAACATTTATTTTCAGTACCGACTGTACTTTATGAAAAATTCTACGTTCTATGAAATTTTAAATAACAAAAATCACGGTCGAAAAATTTTTGAACTGTCTGATCAAAAATCAAAAACTACTATGACGAAAAAGTTTTAACAGAACTAGAAAATCTACGAAAAAACATTGATACTCATACTGAAAAACATAAATGTGTGTTATCGAAATTCGCATTCAAAATAAGAGGTTTCAAGCATCAGCTATTTACGTAATAAACATTTTACATTCAGAAGCTTAACGTTGAATAAATCTTGAATAAAAAACTCAAGCTTTATAATATTTTACACTGCTTTCAGTAGTGTAAGTAAGTCTTTGATCGGACGTAATATTCTATTTTTCAATCCCAAAATCCAGAAGTATCGGAGTTCTATACTCGGAGATAAAACAACTCAAAACCTTTAAAATGAAAAAGTTTGGAATTGTGATGAAAGCTCATGAAAAATTTTTTAAAACTTGATAACTTCAATTGAAACTTCCAGAACTGAAAGTAAAATAAATAAATCCATACAGATATAAATTATCAAAGTTGAAAAAAAATTACTCTAATTTACCCAGAATTTCAAAAACAAAATTTTTTTTGTGAAAAGACAAGACATTTGCAAATTTTAAAGAATAAAATCAAAAGTAAGAAAACTGTCTTATTTTTGTATTTCAACTAATTCAAAAGCTGTAAAAAAATTTTTCTTCTTTCAAATATCAGGAATTTTGCATTTCGTTGAATTTTTGTCTACATTTCAAACGAGAATAAAGCAAACTAAAGATTTTTAAAGAGTTTCATTTCAATATTCGTCTATTTGAATATTTACCAAAAAAAAGTTTTCTTTTGCTTCGTCTTTTTACGTTGATATTTTGACAGTCATCAATTAACGATTTTTTAACGTCAATTTCGAAAATCGTAACGTTGATTGATTTTTCAATTTTACAACCGAAAATCGCCATGAGCGGAACGAGTTTATTTTTTGTCGGACATGAATTTCAAAAATTTATATTCCCCCTTAAAATATACATTTGCGAAATATGCTGAAATAAAGCGAGCATAGACAAAGCTTTTCGGCTTCACTGCATAAAGTATTTCAACAAAGGCAACTGTATTTTAGCACATGTATTCTCACATAATATCGAAGACCCTGAGACTGCAAAACATACGGTTTGTTTATTTTGTGTCGTCTTTGACAAACCGTATTGACGATTTACATATTGAAATTTTCGAGAGGCAAAAATAACAACTCGATACCAAATGTCGTCGCTAGTGACTCCATCTTGAAAAAAAAAAGTAGACACTCAAGTATCATTTTATTTGAAAAATCTTCTCGAAGAAATACAAGAATATTCTAAGTATTTCTAAAGTTTATTCAATATTTTTTACTATTTCTCAGATATTTACATCAACTTTTTTTGAAACTTATATAACCATCTTGGTTGATTTAGAATCTGTTTAATTCCGGTAAACGATTCAAACTGAAAGTGAATATAGAGAATTATGTACCCACTACGCAGATCAATTTCAAATTGTTCCTTTTTACACACGATACAAGAGATTAAATTAAAACAATATCTAAGCATTCGCCACGAATATGAAACTTTCTCTTTGTCCACGATTTGAGTGGAAAACTTGCAAATGAAATTTCCTGTAATCACAGTTTACTAATATAGGAAAAATTTGAATGTCCGTGTAATTGGTGCTTTGATTAATCAACTTGACTTCCATCGGATTAATTTTTCCGTGCGCTCGGAAGCTTCGGCAAAGTTTAAATTAAAAAGTTGGGCGAAATTGATACTCCACTTTGATTTCAATTCGACCAAGCTGGAGTTGAATATGCGTGGAATATAATTGATGGTAATCGTGATAATTAATCTTTTTTTGAAACACAGAAAGATAATTGAGTTTTTAATGAAAAAGGTTTCAGCGAACGTTATTTATGTAGCTTCTAGAGATTTGCTGTATTTGATCAACGTTTTCAATAATTTCCATTTTAAATGGATATTTGTATTTGCTGTTTGCATCATTCTATGTACATTTCAATGGCTTTCCAAGTTTTAAAAATTGTATTTACCTACATAAAAAATTATACGATGAAATTTATTACATTTAAGATGACAAAGTAATTTGTGGCATTACATGTTTTAAAGATACTCATTATTCTTTATTTTGTTCGATATAATTTTTGCGAAGATTCCATATTTGATAAAGGAATTTTTTTTTAATGATTTCTTTCCCTTCTACAGTAGATAAACCAGTTTAACATTTCTTTGAGGAATGTTTCCATTCCATTTTATATTAGAAGAATAATACTTATCGTTTTTGATAAATCCCTTAATAGAACCTTTTGTCATTGTCAAATTATAGTTAAGTACTTACATAAAAAATGATACGATATTATTCATTAAATTTCAGATCATAATGGAATTCGTGGCATTTCATGTTGTATAGCTACTTTTTAATTTTTAATATTGTTCGTTATAATTTTTGCGAACATTCCGTATTTAATTAAGGAATTTGTTCGAATGATTTTTTCACTTTTACAGTAATAAAGGACATAAAAACAAAACAAAACAAAAAAAAAGTACAAAATTTTACGGAAATTTGAATAATAAACCAATAAAACCATCCAGGGCCGCCGAGAGGAAATCTGGGCCCGGGAGATGTATAAAACTCGGGCACTACCCCCAATTCTTTGAAGAAACACTATGCAATATGACATAATCATATACCTGTATGTTTATTTTATGAAAGACAAGATAATCAAAATTTTTCGGCTATTGTCTATGGACGTGGACAATTTTCAAATCCAAACCGCAAAAAATATTTTTGGAATATTTAACAGTTTTCTAGCATTTTAAAATTATGTACAGATAATTTAAAAAAAGTTGGATATTCAATTCGATTTTGAAAACTTTTTCATATAAGTATATTTCCAAGTTCTTAATATGATCTGCGTGTAATTAGAGTATTTGATGAAATGAGTCCAATATAAAAACATTATATTGTAATTACTTG
>JAPYZL010173050.1:0-11960 GCA_030522825.1 Platygaster orseoliae
TTTTACAAGCATATGTGTGAAAGTACATAGAATCGATTTATGTAATAAAAAAAAAATTCATTTTTTGAACCATCTATATGATAATCCCCCCTTAATGCAGAAAATCACGTTTTTTCTGCGACTGGGCATAAAAAGTGTTGCAGTTATTGGAAAGAAGCACGTTTCGAATGTATACATCTCACATAGTTATTGTAATTAATTCTTAGAAATACTGTGCTCAAAATACCAATGACAATAACAGAGTAGCTCCGAGGATAAAAAATACTCGAATGCGAGATAAGATGGAAGTATTTGCAATTCGAGTACCACGAAATGTAAAATTCATCAAATGCTTTTCAAGAAAGTAGCGGAATTCCCAAATCAGCTTTATGTAAAATATATAGATACCTTATCAGGCGTGATAATGTGCGAACAAATTTTGAAGTATGATCCTAAATAATTTTGGTTCTATGAAGTCTAGTAGATAATGCTTATTTGGCATTTCTCGTATTATGTCATTTGCAATAGCAAATCAAGTTGCGTAAAATATATATATGTATTGCTGGCATGTTGAGCTGGAAAAATTATTTTACAACAATTTGAATTTTCTGTCATACAAAATATGGAAAATTTAATGCAACAGAACTGAGAATTTTTTTTTGGTTCATAGCACCCAAAAATCCAGGAAAATGTAAAAAAAAGGGAAGGTAGCTTCAAATTTTCGGCATAGTATCAAATTTTTTGCTTTCTAAAAAATTTGAAAAAATTAATCGATTTTTTTTATTAGGATTTGAACTGGAATATCGATCTCTTCGTACAAGTTTTATTTACAATGCACTCTATTTCTTGAAGGAGATAATATCGCGCAAATTAAAAGCTATTTTTAAAGCTATTAGACTTACTCATTCGAAAGCTATAGGTGAAAATGTGAAAAAACAAAGCTGAAGAAAATCTCATTTTCTTTCTACATATATATCGAACTTTAACGTCGAAAATAGATAGAATCGGATAACGTTAAATCAATTTTTCTTTTGTCTGTTATGAAAAAGTTTCATAGCAAAAATTTTGATGTATTCATATTGAAAAAACTGTTTTATCTTAACGTTCTTTTTTCGCATTTACAAAAAAGTTTTGAAATTGTCAAAGTTATAATTTTTATGTTTAAATCGCATATTTCCAAATTTTACGCTAAATGAAGTTATTTTATGATATTTTATAAAATGACGTTTTGATTTTGATAACTTAAATTATTATTTTTTTACCTAGTTTTTCGTTTATAAATACAAAATAATTTCTTCTTATCAAAATCAAAATTTCTAGTGAAATATCATTATATGTAATTTTTTTAAATTTATTCAAATATTTAAAAATTTAAAAATTAATTTAGAACTTTATTTTGTTTGATAACAAATAATTGATTTGCTGAAAAAAGATGATGCATTTTTCTGAATATAAATGTATCGTAATTTTCGTTGTAAAATTTTCTACAACTTAGAGAGGAAAAAAACGTTTTTTGATCTTTAAGTTGTATTGATTTTTATGATGTTGAAGTTCGATGTGTACGATGAAAATAACATTTTCGTTCGATTTGCTTTTAGACACTTTTAACCGTATATTTTTTAAACGAGTCAGTCAAATAGCTTCAAGAATAACGTGAAATTTGCGCAATGTCAATCAAAATCGTGCAAAGGTATTGATAATTCAGTTTCAATAATAAAAAAATCGATACATTTTTTTTTAATTTGTCAAAAAATAAATGACATGTAGAAATTCTTCGGCCAAAATTCCCTTTTTTTAAAAACATTTTACCAGAGTTTTTGGGTGTCCTGAACGCAAAAAAAAATATCCCAACTTTTCTGCAAAATGACCGTGAGACAGTGATATTCTTTACTACTAGTAATTGAACTAATTTATAGTAACAAACAATAAATTATTGAATAATCATTCAACCACCTGTGTGAAAACCAACTTTCAAAAAGCTTCTTCCGGAATCGGTTTTCGAAAAAACTACCGAAGATTTTTGAACTAATTTTCTAATAAGGTTGTCGCTCAGGAAAACTGGAACAATGGACTGAAACAAGTGAAAATCAATCTCTGTAATAGTATATTTACACTCTCTGTTTGAAAAGGGAGTATTTCAACTCGATTTTTTAATTTATCATCGTTAATTATTTATTTATTTATTTCCAACTGAACTAAATTTCGCCTTATACAGGGGCTCCGCCCCCTTAACCCCTCTGGGGCTCTGCCCCTGGAGCCCAGAAGAGTTTCCTGTAAAGAATTAAGATAGTTAAATATTTTTTCACGAGTAGTTAATAAAAAAAGGTTATTCGCTTCTATAGGCCCAGCATGTCGCAGGGCACGGTGATGATACAGCAGCAGAATCGGCAGATGGAAAAAGATTTTACAGTTGCGACACCTGAGGAATTTGTACGTCGTTTTGGAGGCTCAAGAGTCATCAACAAGGTACGCTACTCTATTCGTGTATTCACAGCCATGGAAAGCACGTTTTTAGTTCGATTCTTGGAAGTGCGATGTTTTCTGAACGAGTCGTAACCAAACGCGTTTCGCTACGACTCGTCCAGAAAACATCGGCCTTGTCCGTCAACGGCAAAATTTGGCTCCGCGATACACAATACACTATTTTCGGAGTTTGGTTCGTAGAGGAAAAAAAATTTTTAATCTTGTAGGTTTTAATTGCAAACAACGGGATCGCTGCGGTGAAATGCATGCGATCTGTGAGAAGATGGTCTTACGAAATATTCAAAAACGAGCGCGCTGTGCGGTTCGTGGTGATGGTGACTCCAGAAGATCTCAAGGCCAATGCGGAATACATAAAAATGGCGGACAGGTACGTGCCTGTACCTGGTGGTACCAACAACAACAATTACGCCAACGTCGAGCTGGTCGTTGACATTGCCATTCGCACCCAAGTCCAAGCTGTATGGGCCGGCTGGGGCCATGCCTCGGAAAATCCCAAACTCCCTGAACTTTTGCATAAAAACAATATCATTTTTATTGGTGAGTGTCATGTATTAAATTTTGAATTTGACCCTTCAGTCCCTTTTCTCGTACCACGCCATGAATTTTGTTTTGTGCGTTCTTTATTTTACTACAGTTATTTATTGTCATCCATTAGCTGGAAGTAAAATTCTTGTTCTACAAAATGAAGAAGTTAAAAGTACTGTTATACTATGGAAAAATAAACTGAAGATAGCTGAGAATGTTTCGTTCAAATTTGTTGAGTTAATTTTGGATTGTGGATTGTATGTTAAGTAATGGACTTAATTGTAGATTGTATTTTTATGATTATTTATTAATTATTTGGATTTATTATTATTATTATTATTATTGTGATCAATTATTATTCATTATTATTTATTATGGATTGTATATTAAGTAATGTGTTAATTAATTTTATTTTTCCAAAATATTTTTTGTTTAGTTCAGTGGCGTAAGCAGAAAATATTTCGAAGAGTATTTATAAAAAAAATATGTTATTTCTTCAAGATTCCAAGGTTTTTAATATTTAAATGTCTTGTTTCAAGAGCACAATTTTTTAGTTTTTCGAAATTTTCAGTTAATGAAACTTTCGTGGTTTACTATTACATATTCTCTTTTATTGTATTTTTCATTCACTTATTTTAATTATGAAGTTTAATTTTATTGATTTTTACAGTGATTATTTTGAAATTATTGTTATTTTTGAGTACTAAAATTGAAAATTCTGGATGTAGTTCAACTTTAGGAATTTCTATATAAGTAATATAATTGTTTCATTTGAAACTTATAATCTTGTGAATTTAAAAATATGGGAAATTTTTATTTTTATTATTTATACATTTTTGAACGGTTTCAATTCGATTCTTATTTTTAAAAAAAAATTTTAACCGCAGTATGTTATTCTGAAATGTGATGTATCAAGTTAATGAATTTTTTCATTTTTGTAAATTTGCAACTTTACATATTTTGAATTTGACTTTCATAGAATTTGAATTTTCCATATTTATTTTATCAGAGATTTTAAAGGATAAGCATAAAAAATTATACAATACAAAAATTAGCATTGCATATCATTTTTATACTTGACAGATAAATGTTTTGTATTGTTTAAACTCAAATATTAACTGCTCCACAAAAAATTTCCATTTGTTGACAATCGCAGTTTCAAAGCTGGTCATTTTGAAAAACTACATTGAATTCGTAAGTTTACAATAAAGAGTTCTTGAGATTTGATTATTTTGATTTATTTTATTTAAACAATCATCAATTTCGGGATGGGTTTCATTCTTTAAAACCCTACTTTTTAAACTTCTAATTTAGTTTTTTTGAGAGGAATAATTGTCTGATGGTTTTCCCGGTTGTAAGTTTCAACATGTAACTTAAAAATGTACAAAAAGTAAGAAGTATACTTTTTTCTTTTTTGTTTATTTAAAAAATACCTGACTTTGTTCACAAGTCAACAAAGTATGAAAAAAATCTCTGCCAAGTACGAAGAATCGTAAAATTCGCAAATACTCGAGAGTTGAATAAACATCCGAGTGTCATGACCTTCTCAAGTGACGTAACACTATACGCAAACATTATCTGCATTGACGTCTTGAAACTTCTCTTCTACTGTAATAGTTTTTTCTCGATACATTTATAAAGAATAATAAATTATTGTGATATTTTATTGGAAAACGAAAGAAGAGTTCAACTAAAATGTAAAAAGTACAACTTGTTGTGAATCTTGTAAAATAAGTTCAGAAGTTTATTTCCCTTTTTGACGAATAAAAAAAAGGCTGTGTGGTTTGTATGTATTAAAAAATGCACACGAATACACAGGACCCTCGGAAAGAGCGATGTGGGCCCTTGGGGACAAAATCGCTTCAAGTATCGTGGCCCAAACTGCGGATGTTCCCACACTTATGTGGTCTGGCTCCGATTTGAAGGCTCAGTATAGCGGGAAGAAGATAAAAATTTCTTCGGAACTGTACAGAAAAGGTTGCGTCAACACGATCGAAGAGGCTCTCACAGCTGCTAATAAAATAGGCTACCCAGTTATGATCAAGGCCAGTGAAGGAGGCGGTGGAAAAGGCATTCGAAAAGTTGAAAACCCCGAAGAACTTTCAAGTCTTTTCAGGTGAGATTTTTCTCTCCATTTACCTCTTCATGCTTTCCTCTAAAGTTCATTACACCAATATATAATTTATTGTGGTTCCATGGAGGACGTTTTGGAGTATCAAAGGCTCCATTTTGCTCAAACCGGCAATTGGCAGGCTTTGGAGAATCAATAGAGTATGCAATAAGATAGAATATTAAAAAACCGTGTCCTCCGAATCCTCCAAAAACTGCTTTTTCCGAAATTTTAGAAGATTCAAGTTCTCAAAATTGTTCTCCTTTTTCACCTTAAAATTTTGACTCGAGCAGGCAAGTACAAGCAGAAATCCCAGGATCTCCGATATTTATAATGAAACTCGCGAAATGCGCCCGGCACATAGAGGTACAATTGCTCGCGGACAATTATGGAAACGCCATTTCCCTTTTTGGCCGTGACTGCTCAATCCAAAGGAGGCACCAAAAAATTATCGAAGAGGCTCCAGCAGGCATCGCCAAGCCGGAAGTTTTCGAAGAAATGGAAAAGGTGATTAGCATTTGATAACCAAATCACCAAAAAGGTGATAACCAATTGATGGTTGCAGGCTGCTGTGAGACTCGCCAAAATGGTGGGCTACGTGAGCGCTGGGACTGTGGAATACTTGTATGACGCAACTACGGGGCAGTATTACTTTCTGGAACTGAACCCCCGATTACAAGTGGAGCACCCCTGCACAGAAATGGTCTCAGACGTGAATCTCCCAGCGGCGCAATTGCAAATAGCCATGGGCCTGCCGCTCCACCACATCAAGGACATTCGACTTTTGTACGGGGAAAGTCCTTGGGGAGACAGCATCATCGATTTCGATCAGCCTCGTCACAAACCCCAACCCTGGGGCCATGTTATAGCTGCTCGTATCACCAGTGAGAACCCTGATGAAGGTCCGTATTTTAGAGTGTTAAGCAATGAACGTAATGGTGCATTAAATTATTGTTATGTTATTGTTTCAGGATTTAAACCGAGCTCGGGAACAGTGCAAGAGCTTAACTTTCGCTCGTCGAAGAATGTTTGGGGCTACTTTTCCGTAGGCGCGAGTGGGGGTTTGCACGAATTCGCAGATTCTCAGTTCGGGCATTGTTTTTCCTGGGGCGAGGATCGAAATCAAGCGCGAGAAAACTTGGTCGTGGCGCTCAAGGAGCTTAGCATCCGGGGCGATTTCCGGACAACCGTCGAATACCTCATCACGCTTTTGGAGACGGATTCCTTTCAGTCTAATAATTTTGACACCGCTTGGCTTGACCTGCTCATTTCCGAACGCGTTCGAAGCGACAAGCCTGATATCCTTCTTGCCGTGACTTGCGCCTCTCTTCACATCGCTGATGTGCATATTTCCACGGCTTTCGCCAGCTTTCAGACTGCTTTGGAAAAGGGCCAAATCCAGGCTAGCAACGATCTGAACCACATTTTCGATGTGAGTTTTCTTTGTTTTTATTTTAGTGTTTTAATTAATAAGTTATTGAAACTAGTTTCGTTTTTTAAAAAATGATAAAATAGGTAAATTTTAGGGATGTGCGGGATCCCGACTTTTCGGGAATCCCGGGTTCAGGATGCGTCGGGAAATGCCTCGGGACAAGAAATGCTCTTTCCCGACATTTTCGAGATTTGTCTGCAATCCCGAAATTTCTAGAATTAATGATTTATAAAAATTACTAGATTTTTCGGAAATCCTGAATTCTCTATATTCCCAAAATTTTCGAAATTTTCGGGATTCTTGAAGTTCTCGTGATTGCTGAAATTTTCCGAACTTTTCGGGGTTTCTTGAATTTGTCGGGATTTCTCTACAATCCCGAAATTTCTAGAGTCAATGATCTATCGAAATTACTAGATTTTTGGGAAATCCTAAATCCTCTAGATTCTTAAACTTCTCAAGATTTTCGAAATTTTCGGGATTATTGAAATTCTCGTGATTGCTCAAATTCTTCGAACTTTTGGGGGTTTTCTGAATTTTTTGAAGATTACCAAATTTTTCGAGATGTACCAACATTTGGAGATTTCTCTACAATCCCGAAATTTCTATTAAGGATTTATCGGAATTACTAGATTCTTCGAACTAATTATAAATTACTAATTTTAAATTAAATATAAATATACATTATGAAATAAAATATAAAAAAATAAAAATATATAACATAAAAACGCAAAAAAACTAAATATAAATTAACTAATTCCTAATTACTAGATTCTTTCGAACTTTTCGGGGTTTCATGAATTTTTCGGGATTTCCTGACATATTCGAAATTTTTCTACAATCCCAAAATGTCTATAGTTGAAGAGTTATCAGAATTACAAGATTTTTCGAAATTTCTAAATTCTCTAGATTCCCAAACTTCTCGGGATTCTCGAAATTTTCGGGATTCTTGAAATTTTCGTGATTGCTCAAATTTTTGGAACTTTTCGGGGTTTCCTAAATTTTTTAAAGATTACCGGTTTTTACGGGATTTCCCGACATTTCGAGATTTCTCTACAATCCCGAAATTTCTATGGTTGAGGATTTATCGAAAATTCCTAGATTTTTCGTAAATCCTGAATTCTCTAGATTCCCAAACTTCTCAAGATTCTCAAAAATTTTTGAGCTCTTTAAATTCTCGCTATTACTTAAATTTTTTGAACTTTTCTAAGATTACCTAGATTTTTCGGAATTTCTCGGTTTTTTCGGGATTTCCCGACGTTTTCGGTATTTCTCAACATTTCCGGGATTTCCCGACATTCACGGGATTTCCTGACATATTCGGGATTTTCCGAAGAACTCGGGATTGATCCCGACCCCTATGTAAAATTTTCCGAAACATACCGACCCGTGAAATTCTCTATCCCGCACACCCCTAGTAATTTTGAATGAAGAACTGAAATACGTCTACTAATAAATCGATTGTTTCGGATTCTATTTCTGATAAATTTTTTATTGAATTTGCAATATATTTAAAAAAAACTTGTTTATGAATTCAATGTATGAAAAATAGAAATGTCAAGATTAGAAAAATTTACGATTTTGATATTTTTGGTGTTTTTCAGTTAAAATTAACACTGACATCCATCGAAATTTTGAATATGGTAACACAAGTTAGTTGCTTGATATATCATTTTCCTTAATGATATCAACTAAATTATTTTCTAAAATTGAATGTTTGGACGGTGTATTGATTATTATAGAACGTTTTTTGTTTGATTTTTAAATAAACAAGTTTTTATTCTAGTTTTATTCTAGTTTTTAGTTTTTAGTATAAGTTTTTATTCTATTTATATAAAGTCTTCGAAATTTTACATGAAAAAACAAAATCTCTTTTTTCCAATCATGACTGCCTAAGAACGCAGTAAATTCTATTCGTTAGTGTAAATTTACAATTTTGTAAAATCCTTAACCAAAATATCAAGATTGCAAATCTGTCGAAGCTCACAATTTTTATTTTTTATTAGTTGAATCCATGCCTATAATTACTTTTTGTTCGTTTACATCTCAATATTTTTTAACTTTTATGCTTTGCAGTAACTTCAACAAAAAAATTGTAATGGAAAATCATTGAATTTGAAAAACTGTACAATAATTATAAAAAGAAATATACCTATTCATCAACAGAAGTTTAAAAGAATGCAGTCAATTCGGTTTTCGATGCAAGGTTTTTACAATTTTTATTTTTCTCATCCAAAATCTAAAAATGACAAATTCCGCTGATCTCGATATTTATATTTTTCATTACTTGAATTTTTGTTGGTCGATATCAATGAGCTATATTTTTAATTATTTAATCTAAAATCTAAAATTCTCTTTATTGCAATTATAGCTCTTTAAAGATGAACCAAATTTCATTTATCTGTACAAATTTACTATTTATCACGATTTGTAGTAAGTTTTATATTGTAAATCCTCATTGTGTAACTATACAATCTGAAAATACTCTGTAATTCATTTTTTGTTGATTAGTAAAACTTTTTTTCTAAAGTCTATTTTTATCTTTGATTTTCTGAGTCAGAATTTGTACAATAAAATTGTTTACAAACGAACTTTATTTATCAGTAACAATATGCAGTACTGTGCAGTACTCTAATGATTGATTTTATTCAGTAGGCATCGATTAGTTTTTGAAAAAAAAAAAAAAAAATCGGTGAATTGATAAAAGTTCGTTTCAACATCTGATAGTTTCTAAACAAATTTTAATTTTCAATGAAAAATAATGCTCGGATCAAAGTATTTTTGTCAGAATTCCTAAATATGTATTTTATATTTCGTTAAAAGCAAGCGAAATATTTGGGGAAAATATTTTTGACATAACTGCATACATTCATAAATTTTGAATGTACGCTAAATTCACGAAGTAAAAATAATTAATTTCCACATATTTTTGAAGACCATCAAATTTAACGGAATAAGACTTGGCCAATTTTACGAAAAACCTTCCAATTTTTCTTGAACTTCTTTTTTTTATTATGCCTCTTTTACAGTATTTATCAAAGTAACTTAAAAAACTTTTTTTTAAGTCGTGTTATAAAATATATATAAAAACTACATAAAATATTGATGAAGAATTCTCAGCCTTGTAAGAACTGCATTAAAGATTATAAATAATGGTGTTATTCAACATAATAATAATAACAGTTACTTGAATTCCCTACTTGTCCTGGGATTTTTATTTAAAGTTTATTAAATGTTATGAACATGGAAATTATAGTATAATGTATGACGTTAAAGATTTAAAAAGCTGATTTAGCATTTCAACATACTTTCTGCTGAATTTACGTACAAGTCAATACATTTTTATAAACATGTTTATTTATGTCAGTTTAATATGTTAGTTTACGAATAACAATAACACGTTTATGTAAAAAACTTCTGAATTCTTATTAATTAAAATGAATGACATTTTTGAAAGTCCTACGAAAAAACCGCACTCTCAGTTAAAAAAAATTTTTTTTTTCTCGCCAAATTCGGTTGAAATATGTACAAAAAATCGAAAATAGTCAAAATATGTATTTTTTCCAAGAAGAGGTTAAAATATGTAAAAAAATATTTAATATTCGTAAAAATATTTTAGATAGCCCTAGTGATTATGATTGCAGATCGAGCTTATCAATGACGGAGTGAAATTCAAAGTGCAAGTGACCAAATCAGGTCCAAATTGTTACTTCATCGTGATGAACGGCTCGTACAAAGAAGTAGAGGTGCACAGGCTATCAGATGGTGGCTTGCTTGTCTCACTGGACGGCGCGAGCTGGACGACGTACATGAGGGAGGAGGTTGACCGCTACCGTGTCGTCATCGGTAATCAAACGTGCGTTTTCGAAAAGGACAACGACCCAACAGTCCTGCGCTCGCCCACAGCCGGTAAGCTCATAAGTTTCCTCGTAGAAGACGGAGGCCACGTGGAGGCCGGCCAGGCTTACGCCGAGATCGAGGTCATGAAAATGGTCATGACGGTGACAACAAGCGAATCGGGGACGCTGAGTTACGTGAAAAGGCCCGGGGCAGTTTTGGAGGCTGGAGTACAGGTGGCAGGACTCGAGCTCGACGACGCATCCCTCGTGACCAAGGCCCATCAATTCACGGGACAGTTCCCAGGGCCAGCTGCGTCCTCTTCAGGCGCGATTGGTCCCGCAGCCCCTGCCGAAAAGCTGAACCACCAGCACGGCAAGCACAGGGCCGCTTTAGAAAACGCTTTGGCCGGATTCTGCCTCCCTGACCCTTACTACCTTCCCTGTCTGCGAGAGCTTGTTGAGAAATTCATGTACTCGCTTCGCGACCCAAGCTTGCCCCTTCTTGAGCTCCAAGAGGTCATAGCTAGTATCTCAGGCCGTGTACCGCCCTCGGTCGAAAAAAAGATCCGCAAACTCATGACGCTCTACGAGCGTAACATAACCTCAGTCCTGGCGCAGTTCCCGAGCCAACAGATCGCGGCTGTTATCGATGGCCACGCAGCGACTCTCTCGAAGCGAGCTGATAGGGACGTCTTCTTCTTGACGACCCAGGCCATCGTGCAGCTCGTACAAAGGTATAGGAACGGTATCAGGGGACGCATGAAAACTGCAGTTCACGAGCTCCTTAAGCAGTACTACAATGTCGAGAGCCAGTTCCAGCAGGGTCATTACGACAAGTGCGTCTCGGCTCTAGTTGCCCAGCATAAGGAAAACATGTCCCAGGTCACGGCAATGATTTTCAGCCACGCCCAGGTGCAGAAGAAAAACGTCCTCGTCACGATGCTCATCGATCATCTCTGGGCTAACGAGCCCGGCCTTACCGATGAGTTGGCCACTACGCTTACCGAGCTTACCAGTCTTAACAGAACCGAGCATAGTCGTGTAGCGCTGCGAGCACGCCAAGTAAGTCAGATAATGTAACAATAGTTTAGGGATGGGAAAATTATCGATAACTTTTGAGCTTATCGATATTTCAGTATATCTTATTCACTCTTTTCACATGGAATGAAATGAGAACGGGCGTGCTAGAAAAAAGATATGTTTTCAATGCGATTTGAGAACACATAAATTAGAGACCCTGTAAGAAGAGAGACTGGCCATTATGAAGTATATCTCTCATTGGTGGACTTCAATCGGAGCTAAAAAATGGCGGCTCCAATTGGAGCCCTTGCTTTTAGCGTGATAATTCAAGTGCTGAAAATTCAGTTTGAAATTATGTACAGGTAATATTGAAAAATAATATTGTTTTTATACTATTATAATAAACAAATGCATTATTATAATTTCCAATCCAAATTTTTTTCATTCTTGATTTTAAAATCATGAAAAAAAATTAAGTAATATACGAGGTTTGTTCAAAAAGTATCGCGAATTTTGAATTTTCGCGGGCTACGTATGTTCGATTTTTGATCTTTTGGTGGCGTTATGTTGGTAC
>JAPYZL010173055.1:0-10105 GCA_030522825.1 Platygaster orseoliae
CCTCCCATATAACATACAATATTTTTTTCCATGTATGTGTTCGAGTGGCCGCTTACGATGAAACGCGTGACGCAGGCCTCTTTCCGAGCAGTCATAAAACCAGCGAGAGAATTCTTCTTTGTTCCCTGCTATCCGGGTTTTATTCCTTTATCCCGGATAGCAGGGAACAAAAAAGAATTCTTCCGCTGATTTTATGGCTGCTCGAAAAGAGGGCTGTGTTCACGCGATTCATCGTAAAAAAGCGGCCATTCGAACACGTACATGGAAAAAAAAATTATTATTTGAGAGTACACGAATTCAAAAGTTTTTATTTTAAAATTTGTATTTGCTGATTTTCCAGTTACGAGAGTTAATTATTCAGATTCTTGAATTTCGAATGAAAATCAGACAGTTACGAAATTTGACTAGTTTTTTTGACATATTTTCGAGTCTGAAATTTTAGATCTGCCAGTTGGTTGAGTTGAATCATCAAATTGTATATTACTTCACATTGTATGTAATTAATGAAAACAAATCTCCAAAAAGTTCAGATCTATGAGTTCGGGCGTTGAACTCGTAAAAATATTATTATTGTTTGCAACATTTTACTAATAAAAAATTATTTTTTGATTTTCGAATATTGAAAACCATGTCTTCAAGCTTTTGTGTAAAAATTTTCAAATGTAAGAATTTCCCAATTCGTTTATTTAAAAACTTTCATATTCTCTAGTTCGAACAATTTTTGAGTTTTCAATACTGTGAATTTTATTTTTGCTCGTGTTCAAATCTTCGGATTCAAATTTTTAAATTTTTAAATGATTTTTCAATCCTCTTTTTCATATTTTGAATATTGTGTTGGAAGGGTAAAAATTTCGGAATCCTGAACCATAAACTGAAAAATATTTATTGTTTCCAATCGCTACAATTTTGTTAGCTATTTTTTTACGACTCTTCATTTTTTCTGAACAAAATTCCTGGAAAATAAATTTTTAGACAAAAAGAAATTTTTGATGATTTGATGATTTATCAGATTCTTATCGAATTAAGAATGCTAATTACAGGCTTAAGCTAGAAATTATATTTATAAGCATTTCAGGTTAAACTATTCAAGATTATTAATTTATCAGTTTTCTGCAAGGAATTATCCAAAGTATTATATTTTTTCAGTTTTTTTTATTTTCAACGATTGGAATATGTTTCGAAATTTAAAGAAAAACTCTTGAACGTTTTTAAAAAAAGTAAAGGCTGGAAATTTCAAAAGCGTGGTAAAAATTTCGTGAATCTCCAAGTTTTTTTTACCGTAGGTTATACTAGGTTGATGTTATGTTTTTATATTTTCGTTATTTTTGTTTTTTTAAGGTATTTATTTGTTTTCTTTTTGTTTTGTGTTTTTTCAGTTGGGAACCAGTGGTTTGGGCGATAGCAGCTCTGGTGCGAACCGAAAGTTCACTACTAACCACAGATATAATAGCGGTAATCTTGGTTGCGGGCTTAACTATACCATTTTTAACAGCTTGTTCATCTTCATTCATAGGTGGCTAGAAATCAAAACAGGCTCTTAAATATTCAAAAAATGTTTTTAAATCTTTAACCAAGCTGTGAATTTAATTAGAAATTATTTTTTAATTTTTTGTAGCATAAACTTTTCTATTATAACCTATAAATTATTTTTCATACTTGGAAATTTCTTCAAAATACACGAAAAACGCAGATTTTTCCTCATTTCGATTCCCAGAAATCCCGAGAATAAATTTTCGAAGGAATAAAGTATACGGAATTACACAGCTTAAAAATGGGATTCCATCAGTCTTTCATAAAAGATTCTGGAAACGCCGAAAATAATATTCTCAAAGCCCTGTTTTTATTTCAAGCCTCTCGTATAATCTTTCATCTAGGGAAAATTTCAATTTTCATAATTTCACAGGGCAAGGTGGAAATCTTTTTGCTTTCTTTTTCATTCCTTGCACTTTTTAAAAAAAATTTATAGTCTCTTAACTCGAAGATTTTATCTCTATCACTGGTTAAGTTAGTAGAATTTTGGATTTTTTTTAAAATAAAAAAGTTTTAGGAGTTTTATTTTTCAGATTACAAATTATACTTATTGGAAAATTTAATTGATAAGAATTAAAAATAATTCTCATTCCATATTCTTGTAAGGAAGGAATTAAATGAAATTTTTTTTGTGGTTTGAGTGACTTTATTGTGAATAAAATATCAAGGATTAAACTGGAAACCTATAATCAGAGTATGCATCTAAGAAAAATCAAATTGGAAACATAAAAATTAATTATAACGAGAATGAAGATCAATGGGAAACGCTTGAACGTAGAATTTATACAAATTTGCTAGGAATTTAATGAATTAAGTGTCAAAAATTTCTTTAAGATTATTCTTTTTGTTGTTTTTTTTATTTTGGTTTCAAACCTCGCGTTCCAACACGTCATATTTTTTTCATTTCTATGATTTTATCTCTTCTTCAAAGAGTCAGGCATTTTTTATGTTTTTTAATAAATTATCTTATCTACGATTCCATTAACTTGGTGTTTTATGTATTTTTTATCTCCTTTTTTTGTGTAATTTATGATTTTTTTTCTCACGTTTGTGATGAATTATGTACTGCACGATTCAAAACGAATTTTTTCGTGAAATTGCACTTTTTGTTGAAAATTTATTGATTAAAAGTTATTGGTAAATGATTAAAAAAGACATAATTACTGAACTCAAGACTATATTTATCCGTTTTTTTTTTAGTATGTTCGAGTTTCTCTAGTAATTAAAATCGATTTCATTGAGATGAAAAATAAAATTATGGATCCTGAAAACTTGTAATAATTTTTTTGTTTTTTGAAGAATTTTTAAAATTTATGAAACGAAGAGGTGTGGGTCAAAAAAATGTGCGAACTTGAAAAATCCTTTTACGTAATTTTTTTTATCGTTCACTCTCATAATCAGTATTCATTTTTTGCTTCATTTTCTTTCACCCACAGTTTGTCACATTTTTATCATTATTGAATCACTAAATTATGAAAATCTGAATTGTTCATGATACAAGCTATAATAATTTGATTCTGAAAAGTACGAAAAATATTTTCAGTTTACTAATTTTTAAATGATACATAAATATTCAAGATTTCAGTCATTTTTAGCTAGATTTCACATTTTCAATTGATTTTATATACTACATATGAGACGCTGAGTATAAAGTGAGTTGTAGATAATTTTTGAGCTAAAAAGCAATAGAGATCTGCCTGTCTCTCTCGCTCTAGTATTAGCAGCACTTATCGCTTTTTAGTTCAAAAATTTTCTACAACTCAGCGTCCCAAATTCATTTTTGCTGAACATAATTTTCTTAATTCATCTATATAAAATGAAAATTTAATTAACTTTTTCAATGTTTCATTACACTCACAAAAGCATTAATTTAACAAATTCTGTCCGCACGTTGTAGTGATTAATTGGCACGTAAAAATGTGTTGAGAAATGATTTTTTTCAATTCACGATTTTTTTTTTATCGTCGTTCGTACAGAAGATGACACTGAGGAAAGTCCTTCGAAGGATCGCCATTCAATCGTGATTCCGGAAAAATCCTCGTCCTTTTCCATTCACCCAGGAAGATTGTGCGCTGACGTCTGTTGTTATTGTTTCGGCAAGTTCGGATCTCTCGATACGCCAATGCATTTAGCGCAAATGAAATCCGACGATAGGATGAAAAAAATTTTGAATGTCGAACGACATCTCACAAAAGATTCCTGTCTCTGCGACGCTTGTTATCGTCATGTTGACAGAAAAGTAAGTTCATTTTTTTATTTTTTTATTTCTTGCCAAGAAAAAAATTTTAAATGTAAGTAATTTTTAATATAATCATGATTTTCGAAGCCAAACAGGGTTGACTTATAAAAATGTCAATTTTGAAGATCATTTTTATTTTCTAGCTTTCGATCATTAATTTTATCATCATAAGAAATGTATAGTTTTTTTAAATTTATACTTAACAATTCATAAAAATGGAAGTTATCAATGTATTTCTATTTTTTTAAGTGACCATTACATTGATGTGGTTTTTCTGTTATTTAAACTTTTATGATACTCAATAAGTTTTAAATTCAGTGAACGGATCGAAGAACGGGACGAGACGCGTGACCCTTAGCTCCGAGTCAAAGAATGGTTAGAGAATCCTCAAGAAACGGCGAGGATTGTGAATACAGATCGATTCGTGGATCAAATTTTTCATATTTTTCAACTCGCTGTTTCTTCGCTAGTTATTATCCGATTCACTTAATACTTAGACCAAAAAGTGCGTAAACCTTAGCGCTTCCTGAAATTTAGTTGTACTTCCAGATTTTTTGTTTATTTATAGGTAAACAATAAAGAATGTTGAGAGAGCTTAGATTCGAAAAATCATACTTGTAACCGTCAAATTCGTAGACATTGTCCAGATTTTATTATATTTTACAGTTAAAAATTGAATGCAATTTTTTTTTCCACGAATTTGACGGTTAAAAGTATGATTTTTCGATTCCAAGCTCTCTCAACATTCTTTATTGTTTACCTATAAATAAACAAAAAATCTGGAAATACAACTGAATTTCAGGAAGCGCTAAGGTATTACGCACATTTTGGTATAAATATTAAGTAAATCGGATAATAATTAACGAAGTACAGCGAGCTGAAAAATATGAAAAATTTGATCCACGAATCGATCTGTATTCAATCCTCGCCGTTTCTTGAGGTTTCTCTAACCATTCGTCTACTCGGAGCTAAGGGTCACTCACGCGTCTCGTCCCGTTCTTCGATCCGCTCACCGAATTGAGAAATGAAATTCCAATGAATATATTTATATATTTTTCGACTATTTTATGATTTTTATTTTTAAGTATTTCTGTTAAATTCTCAAATCGTTAAAATAATGTATTTGTTTTCCTGTACTCTAAGAAATCTGTATGATTCAGATTTTATCAGTTTCAATTTTTAGAGATTTTGAACTTTTTAGGAATAAGTAAGTAACTCGATATTTTTAAAATTTATATTCTCATTTTCGGAAATATGTAGATTTTCTCAAACTTAGGAATATATCTAAAGCATGCAATTTATTTATTTATTTTTTTTTTGCATTAATCACAATTCTAGAATACAAAATCATTGATTGAGATTACTTTCATTATGGTTTTTAGAAATTTTCAGCAAAAATTAATTTTTTTATCAATAATTCTTGAAACTCGAGAAAATGAGAAAGTTCCATAACAAAAGGATGTTATAAAAAATTAGTCTTGCAGAGATTTTTTTATTTTGGGGGTTTTCAAAAAATGTTGAAAAACTGAGGTTTGTAAAAAAAATTTTATTTAAGAAATTTAAAAATAATGAAACTGGTGTATTCCACACACAAAATTTTCAAATTTGGAAAGAAACGTGAATTTTTCTGTATTTATTAAATTGTAGAATATTGGAAAAAATTTTTAAATAGACAAATTTTGAAGTCATCGTTCATCTTTATACATTGAAATTTTTATTTTTCTGTACAATGTCCAACCTCAGAATCTTCAAAGCAAGACATTGTTTTCGTTTTCTAAAACTGTATAAAATACTGAAAAAAATTAGCATCATCTAATCATAATATTTTTACAACTTTTGACATCTTTGATAAGCCATATAGAAAAGTATTAAAATTTAGGTTCTATAAAAAATCATTGAAAGGTTCACCCAACGTTAAATGGTTATTCACCACAGAAACTATGAACTGTTTGCAAATAGAAGATGTTTTGATCGTGATTTTATGAATATTTAAGCCATAATTTGAATTGCAAATGTCGCATGCACGAAGGTTTTGTACTGAAGAAACAGTTCTCTTGGCGTATTAACATTTTGAAAAACTCAGAGAACATTTTTTGTTAATGTTTCGTGGAAAAACTGATTCTGAATAAATTATTTTTCATGATGGAAACGATGATTTTTGATGATTCCAGGCACATGTTAGTCCAACGAATTTGCAGCCAAAACCACAAAAGCAGCATCGTCAATTAATGGTCTCCAAATGTTCGGCGCGTGACTGCAAAGAAACTTCTAAGCACAATGTCAAACGTCGTTGGTTGGCGAAAATCAAAGGATGTTTACAAAATCAAGTAAGTCTTTTCATTATACATTGATAATCGCAATTGATTTGTTGCAATAGAAAATTGGTTTTTTCAATTTTGTGTTTTAATATGCATAGTATTTGTTTTGGAAAAGTTTTGAATTTCCACTATATCAGTCATATTTGTTTGCTAATTATAATTTTAAAAATTATCTTTTGTGATTTTGCAGGTGGATATAGATTGGGAGTCGAGTCAACACTCGTCAATGTCCTTTTGCGCGACTCATTACCCTGTCATTGAAAAATTCTTGACTTGCGCGCTTTGTAATCGCCGCCTGGCCAAGAACCAAACCCATTTACTGCCAGCTCCCGAGACTGACGAACTGAACCAACGCCTCGCACAACACAGGGTGCCCGTGCCTTTAACACCTGGCACTTATCTATGCAAACTCTGCCGCTATTTCACGACTCTGTTACTCAAGAAGGATGTCGATAACATGAGTTCCAGCACGAAAACCTTTTACATCAATTACCGTAAAAGGTGAGGAAGGAAAATAAAAAACTAATGGAGTTTTGTAATTTGGAAATGAGGAAATGGGTCAAACTTTTTGACACTAGCAAGTTTTGCGACATGGAGAATTTTATTGTTAATGTTTGGGGTGGTGATAAAAATGGAAAAAAAATATTAAAGAATTGTTTGTAAATTTTTTGTTTGTATATAGAAAAAATTTCCAGGGAGGGGGGGCGAAGAAATATATATTTTCTCCAGGATTTCACAAGTTTTGATTTTCAGATTACTAAGTTGTACAATTTTTGATTTTCAAGTCACTGAAGTTTATATTTTTTTCTGATACATTTCGTATTTTTCATATTTCTTCGGTATTTATACCTACAACTCTAAATGTTTTTTGATATTATTATAGATTTTTCATGCAGATACCTAGAATTCAATGCTCTAGGAATCTAAGTTTTAGAATTTGTTTATTTTTATGAATTCAAGTATTTCATAGATTTTCAGAATTTTGGTATTGTATGCTATTTATGAAATTTTGTTGTATTTTGTAGTATTTTTATAGACTTCTAGTATTTCTATGGATTGGTTAATAGATTTCTAGAATTAAATGCTGTAGTATTTAAAATTTCAACGGTTTTGATTGTTTTAATTGATTTTTCTGAAAAAATTATCTTATGCATAGAATTTCAATACTTTTTTTTTCGTATTTTTTTAGTGTCTATACAATATTAAGAACTTTCGTGTATTTTATGGTTTTTTATGTATATTTTTAGAGTTGTATGTTCTTGGATTAAAAGTTTTATAAATTAAACAAAAAATTATGTCTACATAGTTCTTGAGAATAAATAGATTTTTATTATCCCTTACATTTTTTTAGTTTTTATGTAACTTGAAATAACTTTTTTAGTACTTCGATAGATTTATAGTATTTTTGTAGATTGATATAAGGATTTCTAGCATTCGATGTTCTAGGATACAAATTTCGATCGATTTTTAGTAATTTGATATCCTTTTTGTAAAAACACATTTACATAATTTTTCTTGTTTATAGATGGTATTTTTATATTTTTTTTTTAGTAAATATAAGGTTTTTAATGGTTTTCTAATACTTTTTAGATTTTTAGTATTTCTATACATTGCTATATACGTTTTTTAGAATTCAATACTCTAAAATTCAAGTTTTCTACACCGTAGGTATTTATTCAAATTTTTCAAAAAAAAGTTCATTCGTAAAATTGTATTACTTAAAGTATTTTTCAGAGTTTATGTAATTTGAAATTTTTTTCGATATTTTTATGAATATATATCTAGATACCTAGAATTCGATGATCCTGGTTTTAAAGTTTTTAGATTCTTAGCATTTTTGCAGATCTTAATTTTTCTTTATTACTCACTGGATTGAAACAATTTTTTAAATTATATTTTTACGTTTTTCTAGCTAGACATTAGATTGATTAGAATTTTTATTGGGAAAGAACTCTCCTGAAGCTAGAATTATTATTTTCAAGTTAGTAAAATTAAGAATCCTGAGTTGAATTCAAATTTGAGAACTCACATGAAACATGAACATGAAGTTCCAAACGTTTGAAATTAAACAAAAAGAAAAAAATATATAAAATCCTCATTTCTCGACATGGAGAAAATTATGTTAAATATTTTTTTGGGGACCATGAAGTTTGCTGTTCTGATTGGAAAGTCCTAGAAAGAAGGTGGAAAGTTTTTTTTTTTTCCTGAAAACTGGTATATTTTTTTTAGTTTAATTTCAAACGTTTGGAACTTTAGTTAAATCATGAAACCATTTATGTTCTTTAGATTTAAGTATTGAAATTTTTGATAGTTGTTATTCATTTTATTCTTTATTTTGTTATTTTTATCTAATTTTTTATCATTTTTTCTAAAATAAGTTTGAATTTTGGAATGGGTTTAAATTTCCTAAGCTATGTATCAAGGCGTTTAATAGAAAAATGAATTTTTTTCAGGGTTCTCCACCACCGTGACATCGATGCACTCGACAACGACGACGACGAGGCCTCGAAAGACAAGGAAAAAGTGCTCCAGAAGAAGCCCGTGAAATGCAACCAAAGCAAAATTTGCGGTTCCCAAAAATCCTCGGAGCACAGCGGAAGTTCCGCATCCGAGAAATCAACGCCAGAACCAGCTGTGAAACACACTGCAAGAATCCGAGTTTCGAGTTCACGAAATTCTAATGACGCAAAAAACGAGGAAGTTCCACATAATAATCATGCAACAACGGCTAGTAACGCTCAATTTTTGAGCATCGAGAGCACTATTGAGAAGCTGAAAAAGCGAAAAGCCCTGGACGAGAAAATGAAAAATTGCGGAACAAATCCGGCGCCCCAGAGCATGGAAGAGGTCGTGGAAATTTTGGCAATGGATAAGGAAGTCACGTTGACGAGATTACCGAAGCGTTCTCGTACGAGTAATGATATTACGCCGGTAGTTCAGAGATTGGGAGCGAATCCATCGATAAGCGTTCGCACGCTGTTTCCCGGTGAAGAGGACATGAATTTGCACGCGAACGTGGATTTCGGTAACGTGCGCGAGGTGACTCCTCACGGTTGGGAAAAATGCTCGACGATGATACAGTATGACCTGGACACCAAGGTTTTGTGGCAGGAGTTGCAGAGACCTTATGGGAACCAGAGCTCCTTTTTGAGGCATCTTATTCTTCTCGAGAAGTATTACCGGTAAGTTTGCTATTGGTTTTGGTGGTAGGAAATGTTTTTCAGTAAATTATTTATTAATATAGAAAATATTTGAATTTCGCTCCATTTTAATATATGATTATTGCAAAAACAACAATGAGGTTTATATGATTTAGATTATGACCATAATTGCAAGATTTGATATACACTCGGACTCCACTCTCACGAGCAAGTCCGGGTAAAAAATTTTCGCTCTCACGAGCACAGGAGGGGTCCCCACTTCTAGCACTGTCATGCATGGCGGGGGCGTTCGTGTGGCCACGTGCGTACAGTGGCGCATGGTAGCGCACAGTGGCGCAGCAAGAACTGGCGAAAACATTCGCTACGTATTCTTGCGTGTTCACGATTTGATCGCTCCTTCAACAATTGAGTTTTAATACGAAAACGTTATTTCTCTACTAAATTGCTCAGAATCATCAAGACCTAATTGACCCGTGACAGCTACTGTTTGAAACGTCGTCTTTCGGGTAAACGGAGGCCTTTTCCTACCTGAGTTTGAATTTTTCATCCTCGGGGAACTTGAATATTTGAGAAAAATTTAATTTTTCAATGTGTTTATTCGATTCTTAATACCCAAAATTCGATTTCAGGTAGAAAAGGGTCCCTGTTTGCCCGAAAGACGACGTTTCAGACGGTACCCGTCACGGATCAGTTAGGACTTGATGATTCCGAGTAATACCGAGAGCAGGGACGGATCCAGAAAATTATTTCGGGAGGGGGTTTCACAATTATGAAATTGATGACCTTTTTTTTAGAAATTTGTCGGAAATAATTTATCAGATTTGTTATTTGTTAACAAATAAAAAATTTGATCACCG
>JAPYZL010173074.1:0-17398 GCA_030522825.1 Platygaster orseoliae
TGTGATTCAACTCGCGCGCTTGCGCACTCGCTGCCGCTCGTGCCCAAATGCTCGCTCGTAAAATCATTCCATTCCTCCCTTGTAGCATAAATATCTATTGAAGTTTTTTCACTTCAAAAATACACACGCAAATGAACAAAAATCTTTAACTTTGGTAAAAACATATCCTTTTTTAAAGACTACACTATAAAATATATTATTTCTAAAATATTTCTGAGATGAAAGTGTTAGAAAATTATTATTATGACATCTTCTCAAAATACACAATTTTATACAACGTAAATGATTTAGTTGAAGCATTTTTTAAATTTTTAAATGATATTCTAAAATGTTTTGAAAAAATCCTTAAGAAGTTAGAAGAATAACCTTGAAATCGAAGCTTATTTTTTTATTTTTTTTTAAAGTATTAGGTTTTTGATTGCTTAAACCATACATAATTCAAAAATATTCTTTCATGAGTATTGCAAATCTCAAAATTTCGAAAACTTTTCACTTAATGAAATTTTTCGATAAACTAGGAAAACTTGAAATCCAAAAGTTCCGCTTTATTTATAATTTCTAAGCTTTTTTATAAACTTCGGAAAAATATTATCATGGCGAGATTTTAAAGTATTTCAAAATCCAATAAACTTCACGATTTTATTTTTAAAATAATAAACAAAAAATGTCCAATTTCAGTACAAAACTGGCGTTATTTATTTAATAAATTTACAATGATTAATTTTTCACACAGAAAAATCAATTAAATCGCCTCAACTTCATTTTTTCAATTATCAGACGACAAAGTTGACGTTACGAAAAATCTCGTTTGCTCGAACTGAAAAACTCAATGATTCTTCCAAAAAAAAAAAAAAAAAAAAAAAAAAATTGCGAAATACTGCAACTGTGATATTCAATTGAGTAAAATGAAACTGTACAATTGTTTTCTCAGTGCTAGTATTTTCGATGCAATATGCATTTTGCAGTCGTTCCTTTTTTTCGTGCAAAAAATAATTTTTTATAATAATTACTCCAAAAAATGATGATTCTGAAAATACTCCATGCACGAAAAATTTTTGTTTGAATGACAACTAGCCGAATCATTATTTTAATGAAAAGATATCATCGTATTTTTAAATCCGGAAGCAAAACGGAATAACGAATTCTAATGCGTTACAAAGTTCAAACATCAAGTGCAAGGTGTTCTTTTCCTTCAAACGAATAGCGCCCTGACACTGACCTACATGCAGATTAATAAAATAATTGAAGGACGCTCATTTTCGACATTCCCCGGACTTCCGCGTGACGATCATTTGATGATTTGATGATTTGAATCGAATTTGACTCTTTTTGAAGGTTTCCTCAAGGAAAACCCAGAACATCTGAAAATGTGAACTATCCGCGGAAACCGAAAATTTTATTACAAAAAATAGATTTCTATACAATTTCGAAAAATTGTTGAGAATAAATTTTCCGAAATATTCTGGCCGTAAGGGCCTTTTCCTAAAAAAAATTCGTTTGAATACCAAGTTTTCACAAAAATTTTCCCGGAGTTTTTTCGTCTCAAAAAAACTTTTCTCAATGTTTTGAGATTCGTGTATGAAATTTAAAGTCACATATGCAATTTATAAGAATTTTGTTTTTGTTATTCCAACTATTTCTTTGTATCAATCGCTAAGAATTTTTCGAAATATCAATATTTTTTCTGTATTTCTTAAATTTTATTTTTCCAAATAATTTTTCTGAAACAAGAACATTTATTTTGTTCTAGCAATTTTTTCAAAGTCGAAATAGAATAGTAAAGAAATCATGGTGAAGCAATAACTACTGAGAAAAAATATAATGAAACATCAAGATCAAAGAAAAAAATATGTTTCACCTTGTACAATTTTATGAAAAACACTTAGCAAACAACAATTTGATGACATACCTGAAAAATACTTTGTATGGCGTACACTTTTAAAACTCTCAATGATTGCAGCGCATCGACTCAAGTTTTTTCGCAAAAAAATGTGATCTCAAATATATAAATAAATTCTGGCAGATTCAATGTGCAATGTTTCAATGATAAAAATACATTGATGTTGACATCATTCCGCAATTCGGAAGCGAGTTTCTCTAGCAAAGTCACTTTAAAAAAAAAGTAGAAAATTTCTATGAAACTTGTATGAAAATTTTAAATAACTTATAATTTTATCAAATATGAGTAAATTACACAAGAAAAAATTCGTAGATAGAAACAAAATTAGTTTTTTTAATGGTATTTGTTAAACTGAATCATTTTTTAAGCGTATTATCTATGAAATGCTGTAACATTTTTGAATATAATTTTCAATGTATGATATGAATATTATATTTTATATTTAAATTATTTATAATATTATTATTTACCTTATAATGATATTTACATTAAAATCATTTTAATAATATTGATTTTAATTATTACCAAGAATTTATTTATAATTTTAATATGATCAATTAAATAATATTATTATATTAGGTTATAAATCATTTTCATTATAATTATTTATGAATTTTATTTTTCAAGCGTATTATTTATGACATGATGTACGTGAAATAAAGTACGTAAATAATCATTTATTCATAATTATAAAAAAAGTAATACAAAAATACTTGTAAATAATACCAATGCTTGCTTGTGTTGCTGATCTGTACTCCAAGTGATTTTGATTCTTATACAAAAATTATGAAAATTTGTATAATATTAACTTTATAAAATTCTCATGAGAAAAGTTTTTCTTTTAAAATTCTATTTCCTGTAGAAATTTTCAGAAAGTAATATTTTAATTAAAATTTATTTATGTATAAAATTTATTAAAAAATTTGTTTTTTAAGAAATTTTTCTACTTCAAAAGATTTTTTAAAAAAGTATCTTTCTAAATTTTTCATGTCATTTGTATTTTTTAATTTCAGTTGAATTCTATATTTAGAGTTTCCTTTATTCTTCGTTTTCAATGTTAATATTCTTTTAACATTGTTTTTTTAATATGATTTTGCGAAATATTTCATATTATTAATTTTTTTTATTAGATTTCGAAATTTTCATAAAAGTGTAACTGGTTTTTATAAGAAAAATTTTTCTTACAAGATTCTTCAAAGGTCATTTATAAGGAAATTTTTTCATAAAGAATTTTATAAGTTCGACTCCATAAAAAACGGAATCCTTATAAGAAATTTCTGATTCTTGTACGAATTTTGATAATTTTTATAAAAACCAAAATCACTGAGAACGCAATTCAGATTTTTCATCGATTGTTGCAACGATTTTCTTTTATATGAAGGGCAAGTTTCAAAGCTACACGAAAAGTTTAAACAATGGTCAACTTTCATTATGAATATCAAAATTTTCTGACTATTTAATACAACAAACGAAAAATATTTTTAAAAAGTAGTTTCTTTATGCTGTAAAGCGAAAAAAATTCACAACAATAAAATTTTTCATTCAACAGCGAAATAAAAAAATACGTGTCGATTAAAATCGCTTCAAAAACATTAAAAATAATGTTAGATGTTAAAAAAAATTTTGAGTGTAAATCTGGAATGGAATGACCCGTACACATGTACAATGAATCTATGAAAAAAGTCAATAATGCACAAAAAATGTATGCACAATGGGTACCATCCCATGATTGAACATCTTATTGTTCGCAAATATAAATGACCGAAAAGTGTGTCAATCATTTGCTATCGGGGTAATGTGACTATTCGCTTCTATTGGTAGATTACATTTGTTGTTGTTTCTACACAAAATTTCTTTATAGCATCGGTACATAGTTTGGCGGTGCCTGTGGGTGCAATTGTATCGGCGTTTCTCACAGACGCTATCGGGAGAAAAGGCTGCCTGCAATTGACGACAGTACCCATGTGCATTGGCTGGGTCGTGATCGGTTTTTGCACCAACGTGTGGTTTTTGTTGGTCGGAAGAATCATTCTGGGATTCGCCGTGGGTCTAATGGCAATTCCCGCACAGGTAAGGATTTTACTGTCAGATCGACTGACTTCGAAAAAAAAATCCAAAATAAAATGGATGCTAATTCCTAGCATTAGTCATTTTTAATTGTTTCGTACTGTCTTTTTCTCATATTTTTATGATTTCTTTCATGTTCTAGTTTTTTTCTGCCTTTTTTATCACTGTTTAAAATAAAGGAGTTAAATTTATAATTTGTAGTATGAAATCTGGAAGATAGAAAATTTAATACAATTAAGTGTGGCCTTAAAAATTCCAAAACTTAAAATGTGAAATTTGTAGTATTGAAAAATTATGACTGTAATATCAAATTTCAGAGGATTAATGTAAACTTTGAAAATGAGAATCTTGAAATCACTCCCTTCGATCAATAAGAGTCTAAAAAATGAAGATGCAATAATATTGTAAAAGTTACAATTTTCTATGTTTTTTATCAGTGCTTTTGCAATTTTATAGTAATATTATTTTATCATTACCATCTTTTACAACTTGTGAATCTCGTCAAATATGAAAAATGCTGTTTTTTAGCTACTGACTGCTGAAACAGCGAGCCCAAAACTGAGAGGGACATTATTGGGCACCGGGTTTACCTCGTATTGTTTGGGAATTCTGTTCATTTACGTGCTGGGCGCATACTTAAAATGGAAAATCGTGGCTTTGATTGCGATCGCGTTTCCCGTGATTGCCCTTGTCGCGCTGTTTTTCGTGCCAGAAAGCCCGACTTGGCTCGTCAGGCAAAATAAAACCGACGACGCGAAAAAGGCTCTTCTGTGGTTGAGGGGAAACGATACCGAGCAGGTTTGTCTCTATTTTTTTATAATAATACAGTGCGTCAAGGAATTGAACACAATTTTGCTACAGTTTTGTGTAATATTACAGTAACCTTTCAATCATGTTTCAAGTGCAAGATTGCGTTGAATTGTGTCTGACATTGTTTTGAAATGTTATCTATAAGGCGTTTTTTTGAAGAATTTAAAGAACATCTTTATTTTGAAGTTCGAGAAATTCTTTAAAACACAAAAAATGTAGAAAAAAAATTCTTTTCGAAATACTAAATAATCACCTCAAATTTCAAAATTTTAAACAATATGAAGTAAAAACTATCACGAAGTACTGACAAATCATCATGAAAATTGATAAATAGCAATTATATTTCAGGTAATTGTTTTGAGGGTCCAATCATTATGAAAACAAAGATGAAAATTGACGTGAAACTTTTTTGTGTGGAAATGTCATTTTCAGGTGAATCGGGAAATCGTAATTTTAGAGATGGGAGCGAACAATGAAAGAGCCGAAAAACTGAAAGAAACGTCGTTGCGCTTGAAACTTTCCTCAGTAACGACAATGATCTTGAGCCCCGGGGTTTTCAAGCCTTTGATCATCCTCAATATTTTCAGCTTACTACAGCAACTCAGCGGAACTTACATTGTTGTTTTTTACGGGGTCGACATTGCTCATCAAATCGGTAAATGTTTTTTTTCCCCCTAATTAAACTGAACTACAGCTAAATACTACCAAACAAACATTACAATTAACAGAAAAATTTTCGAAAAATAATAAAAGGATTTTTCATGCATGATATATTATATACGTTGATTTTCGAAAATTTTTTTGAATTTCTTAGATAATTTCAATTCAATTTTTCGAATATTTTTTGGTTTTCAATAAATTTTAAATGCTTCTAATAGTCTATAACTTACATTATATAAAAATCTAAACGTTTTTATATTTCAAAGAGGTTTCAAACCCTTGAAATCCAAAACATTGAATTTACTAATTTTCGTCAGTTACCTAAATAAATTTTTAAAAACTTTTATTTGGTTTTTTTTAATATTTCATATGTATAACACCTAAATATCCCTAAAATTAAAATTGATTTTCAAATTGAAGATTTTTTATTCTAAAATCTTACAAATTAAAAATCCTGAAATCTTAAAAAAGTACCCACTTTGAAATACACATCTAAAAAATTTTCACGCCAAGTTTAGAAGAGCTAGAAAATTTTAATTGCGATTTCAATATTCAAAATTTTGCAATGCTCAAAAAAATTCTATAAAATTTTATCGAATTTCTCAGAACAAAAAAACTATATTTTTCAAAAATATTCGAGGAGAAAATTCTTAATTCTTTTGGTGCATATTCAAATTATTTTCTAAAAATCCCGAAAATTTTTTGAAAAAATACTATTGATGCTTGCAAAATATTATTTTAAAACGAATTCGACGATCATTAGAGGTGCCACTTTCATGATTTTTGTCGAAAGATTTTTTTTCTTCTTAAATGTTTTTCGATCGAGACTATAGAGATTTGAAAATGGTGAAAATACTAACGAAATTATTGATGTATGCATGATTGTTGAATATGGAACGTATATTGGAAAACGTGAATAACTGTGGCGATTCAATATGCGAGCGACCCAAAACGTTATATCGTTATTGATCAGGAACCAGCGTAAAGTAATAATAAATGCAAATTTAGCAAAAACCCATTTATGTTGCCAATTATTGATTTTGACAAAAAGTGAGTGACAATTACTGTAGCTGTGAATGAATTTATTTATTCAGTCTAATATTCTGAATTCTGTGATAAGAATGATAATGACGACGAGAATTTAGAAAAATTTCAATTGAAAAAAATGTCTAAGATTCCGTAAAACAACAAAAACTGTGTAATATTTTTAATATTTCTGAAAAACAAAAAACTTTTCATAATACACGGAAAAAATTTTTTGGCATTTTTTCCCAAAAAATATAGTAATTTCTACCATATTTTAGGATTTCTTACCCAAAATGTGGTAAAAATTACTATATTTTTTGGGAAAAAATCACTAAATTTCACCGTTGTCCAGCGAATCCTGAATCTTTGGTAATTTTTGCCATAAAACTTTTTCCGTGTAGGAAGACTTGCAAAAATTTTGAAAAAATCGAAGAACATCGAAAATTTCGAAGTTTATCGGCGATTCTAAAAAATTTACGGAAATTTTAGAATTTTGGAAAATGTTAATAAGTTTTGTAGATTTCGTAAAAAAAAATTTTGAAAGTAATGCAAAATCAAAAAACACTGAAAATTTTGAAGATTAACAAGAACTTTGAAAAATTCGAAAAATCAGTAAGATTCCACAAACTATTGATATAAGGCGTGTCATCAACACCAAAAATCGGAAAACTCCTTCCGTTCAAAATTTGTTACTTCACCCCCCGCCCCGCCCCCCCCCCCCAATTCCCATGACGTGAACGAAAATCTTATCCTGTGTTATTCGTTCGAATTAATTTGTGGTTGAAGGACAAGCATCAGACGAAAATTTACATACATATATTTGTAAACATATTAATTTATAATTTTTTTTTTTTAATGTAGTAAAATTCGTAAATTCCTAATGTAGAATGTAACGAAGACAAAAATTCAAAAACTGAATAATCTAAAAATTCGTACTTTGCGATTATAAATTAAAGCTTTCGAGAATATACTTCAGAAATATTCAAAATTTAAAATTAAAATTTTCAAGTTTAAAATTTGCTACATCTCTATCTCGATTTGAATTAGTAGAAAACTATTAATTACACTGTACTAAACAAAATTTGATCTGGGAAAATGATAGCAAAAATATAATCTAGACCACATTAAATTTTAAAGATATATTATGTGTCTGGTTTTTTTTGGATGAGTTCTCATAAACGATTTATTCAACGAATATTTCTATTTTTTTCTCTTTTCAGCACATTGCACGAGTTGGGCTGCCTCTCTCGTGCCTTAAATGCTAAATGAACAACTTTATTGAGCTAATTTTGCGAAACCCTGAGACACGTGTGCCATCAAATGTAGTTTTGATTATCTTTTTGCTAATTTCATGCCAGTTTATTTTGGTGACTTGAATTTTGTTGCACAGTGTTATTAGTGGAATTTCACTAATTGAAAAAGAGAAAAGCGAGTCACTAAAGATAAGTGAAAAATCACTAATTGAAAGAGTGACTTTAGTTTACTAATTGAATTAGTAAGTTTTATTTGTTTAAAAAGTAAAAGAAAACATTACTTTATCCCATATATAGAATATTCACTAAATATCCGGTCACATAGGTATATTGCATTTTACTTATTTGATCGTCGACTATCAAATTACTTTTTGAAATAGTGGGAATCTATTAATTCATTAGTCACTTAAAAAATTCTCTTAATTGAATAGTAGAGTTTGAAACTACTAATGTGGTTAGTGAAAATGTCATTAATCACATTAGTAATAAATTCACTCAAAGTTTAGGCGTTTCGAAAATTTCACTAATTGAAAGGTAAACTTATAAATCACTAATTCATGTAGTAGTATTGACTATTTCTTTAGCTAACTTGTGGAATTCCACTAATTCGACGGTGAATTTTCACCTACTAATTGATTTAGTAAAAATTTCACTAATTCAAACTGAGAGAGCACCCTTCAACCCCCTCCCCAACCTGCAAATTTAACGAAAATCATATATTCTTATACTTAATTCGTTCTAATTTATTTGTTGGCAGGGGGACAAGCATTAGACGAAAAATTGGCAGCTATCGTGACCGCGGTGGTTCGACTTTTCGCGTCTCTCGCGTCCTGTTTTCTTTTGCTACGTATAGGAAGACGTACTCTGAGCATTGTTTCCGCTGCGGGCACAGCTCTGGCCTCGTTTGTCATAGTTTGTTACGTCAGTTTCAAAAAAGGGCAATCCGACTTGGACGTACGTATTTTCGTCAGACAATGAAATGTCGATGAAACTGATAGAAAAAAAGCGTGAAAGTTTTCTATTATGTATTCGGAAGAAAAGAGGAAATTATAAAAACATCCTGGGAACTTGGAAGGTTTCCAGGGATTATAAAAATGTGCGAGATTAAATATTTGATCCGAGAGATTGGGAAAAAATACTTCGAAGACATTTCATTTGGCTTTGGAATTTGACGAATTTTGATTTCAATTTGAATTTTGAAATGTTTGATTTTTTTGACAGTTTTTGAAAACGATTGCAGTTTTATTTGCGAATGAGTTGTTCGTGATTCAAATTTTTCGCATACTTGGAGAGATTGTAACGGAACAATTCTTAAAATATTTTTGAAACAAGGATGTTAAATTACGTTTTTGGAAATTTAGAAAAAGAGATTTTTTCATTTGTCTAACGTGAATAATTCAGCTCAGATTTTTTTGAAGAATTCTCTAAAATTTTTGGTATATTTTCTATAATATGTTTAAAAAATTTTTAAGATTTGTAGAAAAACCATACGATTGCTTAAAGAATATTCAATTTAAAACCATTTATTCAAATATTGAAACTCTCACAATTCCGACAACTTTATACTTAATGAAGTTTATTGAGGAACTAAAAATCCGAAAGTTCTGCTTTTTAACGAATTTTTGAATCGAATCAATTGTGGAATATTATGAACCTTTTTTAATTTAACAAAAATATCCTTACGAATTCAAAGAAATGTTCGATTTTTTTTAAATCTATGCATTTATAAACAAATTTCACTATATCTCAATATACGTTAAAAATTGCGTCTATGAATATTCAGACTTATTTTTAGGGCGAAAATGTTAAAGAGATAATTCATAATAATTTTACAAATTTAAAAAATCCTACAAATTTATTTAACGTGAATAATTAATATCAGATTTAAAGTATTCTATAAAACTTTGGTTTGATTTTCTCGAATGTTTGAAAAAATTCTTGAAAAACTTGAGAAAAAATTCTGAAATCGAAAACAAAAAAAAAACTTTGTAATCGTTCAACTTTCAATTTACAAACTCAAAATCCAAAAGTTCTACTTCTTCAGAAATTGTTCAAAAGGCTTTTGATTGCTTGAATATATACGTGCTTCAAAAACATTCTGTTGAAAATATTGAAAATCTCAACATTTTGAAAATTTTATACTCAATAAAGTCTTTCTAAAAATCAATAAAACTTCCAATCCGAAAGTTTGGCTTTATTAAAAAACTTTTTAATTTTTTGTTTTTCAAGTTTTTTTGAAATCGAATAAACTAAATTTTTTGAAAGCTTTTTTAAATTATCAACAATACTTGCCAAAGAAAAAAAATGTTTAATTTTAGTAAAAATCTGTCCATTGCTAAACAAAGCACCAGAAACTTTCTTAAAATACACATGTTCACACTGCAAATTTTTATTTCATATTTTTTACATACCCTGAAAAATATTCGAGTTAAAATTTCAAAATAATGTTAAAAAGACGAAGGTTAATGATTTATAAGCATTTTATTTCAATTTTCATAAATAACCTTTCCACGTCTCTTAAAAAAAATGTTCAAAAAATTGTTCAAAATTCGTTATCATAAGCAGGGTAACTATTAAAAATTGTGAAAGTACCAATCAAAACATTTAAAACCCTTGCATTAATTTAAAACAAAAAAATACACATGTTTTTGAGGTACTCAAATATTGTTTAAAACGTCTACGATTTTAACGAGGATGTAACTCATGATCTAAAAACATGTCTCTTTTCGAGTGTACCTACAAAAAATTTGCTGAATGTAACGATGTTTCAGATTTACATTATTACGATGTGTCTGCTGCTGTACGTTGGCTTTAATACGGTAGGCCTTTTGTGTTTACCACTGATTATGACGGGCGAACTTTTACCACCGAGGGTTCGCGGAATTGTGGGAGGTCTCATTTACTCCGTATTCAATGTCTTGCTTTTTGGTGTAACGAAGATATTTCCAGAGGTAATTTATAGTTTTTTATCATTTTCACAAAAATTGTGATCCGATAATTCTATTATTTACAAAAATGTCACCAAGTTGGAAAATTATAAAGTTCCACAATAAATTATAAAAATCGAAATTTCATTGCTATTTTCTTTTCTTAAAAAATTGCCACCTTTCAAACTTTTTTGTACGTATTTTAAATGAATTTTGGCCCTGACTAATAATAATTATCACAATAACAATAGCAATAATTAATTAACGGAACCCTCCGTCAGCGAAATGAAAACAATTGGAATTCCCTAATTCAGATTAACAATTTTGTAAAGGAGAAAGCTGCCACGTGAAAAGGTACTTCGCAATGGACGAAATTCACCGCTTTATTCAAAGTTCATAATTGTATGACAGTTAAATTTTCCCGACATGAAAGCAATTTTCCTTTAAGCGAATCGCGAAAATTTCAAACATGTCTAAAGAGCTTATTCCTTAAGTCCAAATAAAGCTCGAGTTTTCGAGTGTTACAATATCACCATTTTCTAATGACTTCGTTAAAAATAATTATCAACCCACTGTTTTATTTGACTACAATTTATATGAATAATTTTTGTGTGTCATACATTTATAATAATGAATTTTCGAAAACAGACTGAAAAGTCTGTAAATATTTTTTTAGTTGATTGAAGAAACTAACTGATAAATAATTTTTTCCCATGCATGCGTAGAAATGGCCGCTTTATTTGCATGAAATGCGAGAACAAAATCCCCTTTCTGGGGTACTCGGAAATAAGCAGGAGAAATCATTCTTCCCTAGGGAAATATATCCGGCAGAAATGAATATTTCCCTAAGGAAGAATGATTTCTCCCGCTAATTCACGAATACCCCATAAAGGAGATTTCGTTCCTACGTTCCATAAAAATGAAGTGGACACTTCTACACATGTATGGAAAAAAATATTGTATGCTACAAGGGAGAAAAAGGATGATTCCAACGAGTGCAAAGTTGGAATCATCTTTTTTCTCCCTTGTAGCATAAATATCTATTACACATTTTTTTTTCAATTTCAGATGCAAAGAGTAATAGGGGTTGAAGGAATATTTTCTGTATTCGGAACATCTGGTTTTTTAGTCATAATATTTACATACTTTCTTCTGCCTGAAACTAAAGATCGCAGTTTGGATGAGATCGAGAATTATTTCCAAGTAAGAGTTCATCAAAAATAAACAATTTTTAATTAATTTTTTGAAAATAAATATTTAGCTGAAATTAATCAAATTCGCATTTGCATGGAATCGTTAATTTTTTAGCGAGTATAAATATGACGAGAACTATGGTTTTTTCAGGAGAGTCATCTAAGATGGAAGAAATCGAAGATTGGAAAGCGATCGGAAAACGAATCATGATTTATTCATAACTCGCAACTTTAACGCGTCATATGTAAATAAGCTCCTGCGTAAATTCTCATCCACCCTCGTATTACAAACTTTTTTGGCATTTTCGGCGTTTTTCAAACAGTTCCGTTTATTTTTACGTGATTGGAATCATTTATGTAATCGATTAGATTTTCGTGATTTTCAATCGTTGTATATGTATGTTGGCAGTTTGACGATTAAATATTTTGTTAGTGTAAAATGAGGATTTTGTCAATTGAGAAATTTACTCAAGTTGGAAATTGTCGTGATCATTGTTTACTAAGTATTTTTAATAAGAATTTTTTAGACTTTTATTCCCATGGGAATAGCATCTATTTTTAGACAACTTGGAATTTTTTAGTTTTTAACAAATTTTCGAAATTCTCTGAATTGAGTTTTTCATAATTTCAAAAATTTTTATGTAATATTCCGAAATTTCAGAAAACGAATAATTATTGAATAATTTATTGAAATTTTTCAGAATCATGCAATGAGTCCTCGATCGAATTTCAATTATACACATTTTTATCGAATTTTTCTATCCGTCTTAAGGAATGTTGAATTTTAGTCTTGTAATTTTTTAAAATTTGTGGGCGTTCTCCTAATCAGATATTTTTAAAGATTTTATTTAAAAGCTTATTGGAATATTTCTTAAAATTTAAATTTTTCAAGTATCATCCAACAAAATTGCAACTGAATAAATTTTTACGAGTCATTCAATTTTAGAACACGTTAAATGATATTTTTAAGCTTCTCTACAATTGATCTTTCATAATAAAAAAAAATTTATTTCAAAAATCCTACATTCAATAAAACTCATCAAAATAAATTTCAAAAAATCTAATCAAATTAGTTTTTCCAGAGTCATGCAATGAGAATTGTTTTGAACCAAAAGTTTCATAGTAATTCCATTAATTCTTGTAATTTCCGAAAAATTTTCAGAACTCTCTGAGTCAAATTTTTGAAAATATATAATTATTGATTTTCAAACTCCAAAATTCTTTGGAAATTAAAAATATCTGGGAAGTTTCTCTAAATTAAAATTTATCTAGGATTTTACACTAAAAATTTTCCCCAAAATTTGAATTACCTGCATTTTCATGAAGATATTACCAATTTTCGAAAATTTTGGATTCTATTTTTGTAGATTTTATTTTTTCTTAATCAGATTCTTCATAACTGGAAAAATTTTTATTTCATAATTTCGAAATTAAATGAAACTCCATAAATTAAAAAAAAAATTTGATCAGAACTTTTCTTAAATCATATATACAATGAATATTTTCTATTAATCATAGTTTCTTGATGCTTCTTACAATTAGTAAAGTAACGAATTTAAATAAAAATGTTTGCATGTTGAAAATAATATATCAATTAAAAAAAAATTTGCGTTAATTATATTTTAGAAAAACTTAAAAATGAGACTAAAGTTCTCAGAAATATTTTTTAGTACTAAGAAAGTAACCAATTTTGACAAAAATTTAATTTTATCTTTGATAATGTTTATCAAACATCCACTATAAATTAAATCATTTTGATAGAAACAAAAATATGAATAATAAATACATTCAAACAGAACCAAACCTTGAAGCCAAGAAAAAAGGCTAAAAAATTAGTTTCTTTTTTTGAAAACCCAAGTTCAAACATCAAGTGCAAGGTACAACTTCCTCGAACGAATTATAATTTTTCATTGTTCCGTGACACAGACCTAGATAAAAATTCATGAAACAATTGGGAATGATCCCCGCAAAAAGGTCATTCTCGTTCTCGCCACGTGAACTTGACGAAGAAAATTTTCCAATTCCTGTGATCTTGACTTGTAATTTTTCCACCTGATTCAAAATAAAAAACAGAATCCTTTTAATTAACTTGAATTCATTAAATTCAGTTTTAACTCTTCACACCAAAAAGTTTTTGAAAATACTTCAAGAACAATTTTCAAATCCTCCAAAACTCGTAAAAATGAAACCCAAAAACATAGATTTAAATCACTTTATTCGCATCGTCAGGAATTACAATCGGAACACCAATTCTATACATTTTAAAGCAATTTGAAATCCTAAGGGATACTCAACTTCGAGAAACTTCGGAACTACAAGAAATACCCAAATTTATTTTGGTCATGATGTTTAAATTTGTCTTCTAGACAACGTGAACCGCTGCAAATATTTTCCTTCTATAACAAATATCACCGAAACTCGTACCTTTCTAATCGAAAAAGCTTTGTTTAGGCCGAGGGGTTTCGGAATTTTTCTCCAGCGTATTTGGCGCCCGCGCCTAGTTCCTCTTCGATGCGAAGAATTTGGTTGTACTTGGCCAACCTCTCAGAGCGACAGGGGGCTCCGGTTTTTATTTGCCCGGTGGACAAACCAACGACCAAGTCGGCGATGAAGGTGTCCTCGGTTTCGCCGGATCTATGGGACACCATGGTGCCCCAGCCATTTCTCTTGGCGAGCTTATGGGCGTTGATGGACTCGGTGACGCTGCCAATTTGGTTGACCTTGAGTAACAAGCAGTTGCAAGCCTTCTTTTCGATTGCTGTATTGATTCTGTAGAAGTAAAATTTAAATTTTATTGAAATCTGAGGAAGGAGGAAAAAACTAAAGCACAAAAAAATGTATGATCATGAAAAGTCAGTAACTTCCTTATTATTTTCCCATCAATTCCCCTTATTTCTCATCAATTCCTTTTATTTCCCGTCAATTCCCATTATAACAATATTACGTAATAGTATATTTCTCAACGAGTGCAAATTGAGCTTTTTTAGAGAATATGCAGTTTGCAAGACGAGCCGAAGGCGAGTTTTGCAATCATATTCGTTAAAAATGTTCTTTTGCACAAGTCGAGGACTATATTTTTCCCAACAACGTGGAGGAAATGCAAGTTTCGATGATTTGTACCATTGAGAAAATCGCATTTTCTCCACGGCGTTGGGAAAATTAAATAAACATTATAAAATTAAAAGAACAAACATACATTCCTTTTATTTCTTGTCAATGTCCGTTATTTCCCCTCAATTCCCATTAGAAAAATATTGCATAAACAATAAACATTGTAAAAATGATGTTAACTGTTGGTTTTATTATGTATACATTAAAAAAATTTTATTTGTTGTTATTTATATTGAATATAAACTTATTAGCTGGTTTTTATCTGAATTGAAATAAATTTTTTTGAATAATCTTACTTTATTTTAAAGCTAATTTGTTTAACTTGAAAAAAATATACATCTAATACTAAACCTTTCATACCTTAAATTTATTTTCTATATACTTTACTTTTCATTGCCTTTTATTTATTTATCTAGAAAATATCCTTATAAACATTTGAAGTTTATCTATTCTTTCAAAACTTTTCTGCCCTGCTTTAATTCATCCAGATTTATTGTTTCTTCCAAAACTTCTATTTTTTTTCTTCTTGTACAGTGATTTTGAATATTCTATCTTCACATTTTTTCAAAACAAACAAATCTTCTATTGATTTATCGTGATTAATATTGATTTTGAAATGACAAAAAAATGTTTATTTATATAACAAATGAATTTCGCCAATCAGTTTTAACTTTCTTCCTCTTGGGAGTTCAGTGTTTTCGTTTAAATTCTGTATTTTCACCAAAATATGAACTTCTTTTTCTTTTCCAAATTTACAATAAATACATCCCTCTATCTAAAAAATCACAATTAATTAATACTTTTCACTATTGTACAATATATAAAATTACAATAATTGAAAACAGAATAAAGAAGCTGAATAGAAGTGAATAAGAAAATTAATTAGCTGTAATTGACAAATTTAAGAGATGAAGACATAAGAAATACAGGGTGTACCAGAATCCCCGTACCTGAAAGAAATCTAATATTCCTTTTTGAATTTCAAGTCGAAAAGTCCTTTGCCACTTTTTACAAAACTCAAAATTAAAAAAGTTATTTAAGTTTTAAATTTAAACAATAAATACGCTTTTTTGACAAGTGGAGATGAAAACCACGAACCAAACTCTAACAAAATTGTCTTCATATTTTTCTGAGTCAAAAAGTTCTTTGCCACTTTTCAAAAAACTCAAAACAAAAAAAGATATTCGAGTTTGAAATCCGAGAAATTTGATAGGTTGAAACTTTTAACTCAAATACCTTTTTTGATTTTGAGTTTTGCGCAAAGTGGCAAAGGACTTTAAGACTCAGAAAAATATGAAGAAAATTTTGGTACATGGTTTGTATCCCCACTTCTCGTTAGAGCGCGTTTATTGTTAAAATTTCAAACTTGAATAACTTTTTTGATTTTGAGTTTTGTAAAAAGTGGCAAAGGACTTTTCAACTTGAAATTCAAAAAGGTATAAGATTTCTTTTTGGTACGGGGATATAGGTACACCTTGTATATCATATTTATTACTGAAGATAAATAAAATTTTTACTAAAATTACGCGTTCTTCATTTCAATAATTTATTAACCAATAATATTTTACATAATAAAATAAAGGGTAATAGATCTATTTATAATGAATTGTTGATAAATAATGGTTTATTATTGATGAATTATGAAATATAATGGAATGGGGGTTGGAGGGCTATTTTATAAAAAAAAAAAAAAAAAAAATTACAAAAAGATACACTCAGAAAAAAATATGCTGGTAAAGATGCGATCCATCGTTTTGACGGGTCACGAGGCCTTCGCTTGGTACGAGAGCAGGGTTTCTCCTTGTACATACGCGAAGCTTGTTTTAAATGCGAACGCGAGACCCTTCTCTGCGTGAAAACGCGGGACCATCGTTTTTTGGGAAAACGATGCTTCGAGTTGAGTTGGGTTAAGGCCTCCCTTCTCTACGTGGTCCCTCTTCCGGTCGGGTAGATGTTGAAATTCGACTCCAGGGGTCCCTTTTTTTTACTGCTATTGAAAGATATAATGGCTGAGCTCGAAGACGAATCTTTTCACATTTCTGCCTTTTCGAGTTTTTATTTCTAAGCTTTATAAGAAACAATGTTTGCAAATACAGTCCAGGAATAAACTGTACATAATAGAATTGCGAATTGACCTTTTTTCGATTTTCCAAATAGCGAATATACTGAATTTTTCGTGAACTTGAAAATTCGCAATAATTTGCAAAATTTTTGCAATACTTAGTCCAATGAGGCTTACAATAAACTCGCGGTATACATGCAAATGCATTGAAAAAATTTTTTTTTTCATATTTGCAAAAATGGAATGCAGAACAAATTTTTTCTATACAGGGTGTCTCAGAGACCTCGATTAAAAAAAAAATCTCGAATTCCTTTTTGAATTTCGAGTCGAAAATTCCTTTACCACTTCTTACAAAACTCAAAATCAAAAAAGATATTCGAGTTACAAGT
>JAPYZL010173078.1:0-18722 GCA_030522825.1 Platygaster orseoliae
CCCACAATTCTCCGCACTAACCTATATGGCTCTGCGCCGCCAACTTGACGTCTACGGTAAAACTCCCGATACTCAACTTGTTGTGAAATATACTATAATCGAATAGTAGATGGAGGATATTTAATGAAAAAAATTTTTAACTGTAATGATACAATTATTTCGTGAAATAAAAATCGAAATTGATATTTTATAAAATATTCTAATCAATTGCTCATTGAATTCCAAAATTTTGAAGAATAATAGAATAAAATGAAATCATTTTTAAAAAAAGTATAAGACTGTGAAAATTGAAGTAAAAAATTTCAAAGTTAAAATTAATCATAGTTTATTAAATAATAAACAAAATGAAATTATAAAATAAATAAAGCGAAATCGAATTCGAAGATTGAAGTATTTTCTAGAAAAATTTAAAAAATCATCGAAACTTTCAAAAATTACAGAATATTTAACGCATTTTCTGTTGACTTTCAAAATCTGACAATTATTAAAATTCTGGGAATTCCTAGAATTTTCATTTGGACTCTAAAAGGCTCATTAAAAGTTATGTAGAATGAAAATAATATTCAAAACATTTTTTAAAGATATCCAAAATTAAGGAAAAAAAAGAATGGGTAAAATTATCAATCAAATAATAGATGGAGGATATTTGATAAAAAAAATTTATAAAACTGTAATGGTACATTTTTATTTCATGAAATCGCTCATTAAATTCCAAATTTTAGAAGAATAATAGCATATAATGAAATCATTTTTAAAAAAAAATATAAGACTTTGTAAAAATTGAAGAAAAAAATTAAATAATAGAAACTAAATTAAAGTAAATTGAATGAAAAATAAAATTAAATGGAAATAAATTCAAGAATTTAAGTACTATTATTTACAAAAAATTTGAAAAATAATCGAAACCTCCAAAAATTACAGAAAATTCAACACGTTTTCTGGTGACTCTTTCAAAACCTGACAACTATCAAAAATTATAGAAATTATTGATGACAATTCTAAATTTTTTTAAATTTCTAACTACAATTCTAAAGTTTAGGAGAATAATAGCATGACATGAAATTATTTCTCAAAAAAGTATAGACTTTGTAAAAATTGAAGTCAAAAATTAAAAAAATGAATTCAAATCATAATTAATTGAACAAAAAATGAAAGAAAATGATAAAATTCAATTCAATTCAATTTGATTCAAAAATTAAAGTATTTTTTTTACAAAATTTGAGAAATCATTGAAACCTTCAAAAAATTTTAATTGTGTTACAGTTTAAGGATATTAAATGAAAAAAAATTATAAAAGTGTAATAATGCAATTATTTTGTAAAACAAAAATCAGGTTTGATATTTTATAAAATATCCTACTGCTAAATTGCTAAGGGGCCGTTCACATATTATGTAACGCATTTTTCGACCTTTTTTGACCCCTCCCCCCCTGGTCGTAATACAACGTAACAAACCTCACTACCCCCCCCCCCTCTGTAAAGTAACAAATTTAAACTATTAATAGTTATTTTAGTATCTGTTCGAAGTTACGCAACGCAGTCAATGTACCCCCCATCCCCCCTCGCAACACTTTGTAACAAACCGTTCGACCCCCCCCCTGCCCCTCAGGGTGTTACGTAGTATGTGAACGGCTCCTGACTGCAATTCCAAAATGTAGGATAATAATAGCATAATATGAAATAATTTTTCAAAAAAGTAATGATTTTGTAAAAATTCAAGTAAAAAATTAAAAAATTGAAATCAAATAACAGTTAAAAAAAATGAAATAAGACAATAAAATTCAATTCAATTCAATTCAATTCAAAAATTGAAGTGTTTTCTTAACAAAATTTGAAGAATCATTGAAACCTTAAAAATTATTAATCGTATTACAGATGAAGGATATTAAATGAAAAAAAAATTATAAAATTGTAATGAGACAATTATTTCGTTAAACAAAAATCAGAATTGATAAATTCTAAAATATCCTACTAATCAATCGCTTATTACAATTCCAAAATTTAAGCTAATAGTAGCATTAAACAAAATTATTTTTCAAAAAAATACAAAACCTCGTAAAATTAAAATTTTATCATATTTATGTTAATAATTTTTGAAATTTATAATAAAAATTAAAAACTTAATAATTAATCATTATCAAATTTCAAAATCGCAGTTTCTGAGAAAAATTATATGACAAATTTTCTTTTGTTTAAAAAATGATATTGAAATAAAAAATATAAATTCAAATGATTCACAATATTTTATGATTACAAAAATTTAAATACTATTATCAAAGAAGGTTATGTTGTCAATGATTTCAAGATAAAAAACTATGTTCAAAGATCGTAAAAAACCCGTCAGAAATTACCTAAAACCCAAAAAACCGTCTACGCTTTACCTAAAAATTTGTAAAGTACTCAACGAATTTTCCAGAACATGAAACAACTTTCATATCAGCCTAAAAACCGGAAAAAAAATTCCAGATAACCTCAAAGTACTCAACAATCACGAAACAGTCATCATACAAAATAAATAACCAAAAAAACTAAATTGTCAAATTTCTCAGTTTTCCGCGTTTTCCTAAACGTCATTTACCATCCATTTTTTGCAGGAGTTTTTATTTATTTTTATTAAGTAGCGTTTGTACTTACGTTGTTTGATTCGGAAGTAATTCGTAGCACGTTATCACGTAGAATATTATTTTATAAACTTCAATTGACTTCAATAGTTCAATAACCCAATAACCGGAAACTGCCGGAAACCGGAAATAACAAAACCAACCTGAACCAACCAAAACACATATATATACACTGATGTTTACTATTTGCTTCGGGTAAGTTCGGGTTCTCTCGGCAAAGTTCGTGTTCGTCAATAATAGCTATTGGTCAGCTGTTCCAATTTTTAAGACAATTCCAAAAATTCTCATGTGGTTTTCCACGAATAATTCATTTTTGTTTATTATAGTTTAACCAGATATTTATAATATCAGAGAATGTCATGAAACATCAGTGAATTCTGAGATTTTAAGTAATTTTTAAAAATGTACGATACTTGGCATCCCGTGGTAAGAATTATTAATTCCAATTGGAAGTATTTATTATTAGACGATAATTTTTTAATTTTTGTTACTTTCGATCGTGATGTTATCACAGTACTACAATTTGAGTCAACTTGGATGCGTAGATCAAGAAAAAATTACAACAGCGTTTCATGTTTACATGGAATTATGCGAAGGTAAATAAAAAAATTAGATTTTCATTATATTATTAATTTAAACAATACAAATAATAAAGAAAAAATTAGAATGATAAAAGTAAGTTAAACCTATCATAGAAAAATTATTATTAAATATTAAATAATGTTATAAAATCAATAAATTAATTAATAAAAATTTATTCATAAATAATAATTGATAAGAACAATAATAATAATAAAAATAATGATTCATAATAACTTATAAATAATAAATAACTTGTAAATTATATAATCAAAAATTATTATAAATCAGATACTATAATTAATTAATATTATTTATATTATGAAAGTTATATTTTATAATCAATAAAGGTATATAATATTAAACACTCAATATAAATAAATATAAATTAATAAATGAAATAATTTAAAAATATTCATTAATATTTAATTTATTATAAATATTTTTATATATTCAATATACAATAATTTAATACATGTTATATATGTATATTAACTATATTTAATGATATTTAATAATAATATAATGACAATAAATGTTATTAAATATTTCATTGACATTATTCTGAGAAATCATTGTGACCAATAAAAACAATAACTTTTAAAATAAAAATATTCCGACTAGAATAAAAAAGAAAACATAAAAATATTAGAAATCTAATCTGATTATATTCATAATTTTTTTATTGTATTTGTTTTTTATTATTGGTTTGGTTCATATTGATTTTTTTATAAAAATATATATTTATATTTTATATTATCTATTTTTTTAATAACTTATAAATAATAAATAATTCATAAATAAAATATTTAAAAATTAATGTAAAATAATTATATCATAATAAAATAATATTATTTATATTATGAAAGTTATATTTTATAATAAATATATATAATATTATACACTTAATATCATAAATAAAAAATAATAAATAAAATAATTTAAAAATATTCATTAATATTTATTTTAATATAAATATTTTTATATATTCAATATACAATAATTTATTACATGTTATATATGTTTATTTACAATATTTAATTATATTTAATAATAATTTAATGACAATAAATGTTACTAAACATTTCATTGACATTATATTCTGAGGAATCATTGTAATCAATAAAGACAATAACTTTCAAAATAAAAATATTCATTGACTAGAATAAATAAAAACATCGAAAATATTTAATATGAAATGATCTGTTAAAATTCATAATTTTATCATTATACTCATTACACTAAAAAATTTCAATCCATCATATTATAATAAATAAATAATTTCTTTACAAAACCAAATTCAACTTGTTTAATCCTAATGATAAAATAAATAAAACGGATATTTAAAAAATTCTCTCTATTGCTTCAGTGAAAAAATTATGGGACGTCGATTTCCACTACAACTCAATCCTGGATTTGATCTACTTAACTGCGAAACAGAAAAAAAATTCCGAGTCGGAAATTTACTTGCCATGGCCAGCAATGTTCGACCTTTCCATCGGTGACATCGAGAACATACAAAATCACATTGGAACTAAACAGTAATTTCAATTCACCATTGAAATAATGGCTTGTTTATCTAAAAAATCAAATCAAATAAAATTGTTTTCAGACTGATTTGCGTCTTCAGAGAAGGCGACTCAACTTCAGTATACACAAAATTTTCTTCCGGTTTGATAAAACCCCTTTCACCAGAAGAGACGAAAAAAAAGAAACAAAAGGAAGAAAAAAAGTTCAAACTCGAATCAGAAATCAGAAGAAATGCTCCAAATTTGGTTGAATTAGCCAGATCGTTGGAAGAAGCCAAAAAAATAAAATTTGAAGAGGAAAATCAGTGCATTGAAAATGTAGAATAAAAAACCACACGGAAATAAATAACGGACACATTTTTGTAATTACATTTTTATTATTTTAAATAGTAATTTCGTAACATATGCATTTAAAATCGTCCTGTTATATCACTAAGGTCATATTTTCTACAGAATTGGGATGATAATCTCATGATAAGCTGCCACAAATACAAGTTACCAGTAAGTCGTAAAAGTATTATTAGAAAAAGACGATTTCGAAAAATCTTGTAAAATCCATTGGAAAAAGAAATGTGTTTCACAAGAGGCACGTCGCGATTTATTCAAAAGCTACTCGCAAATGTTTCTAAGTCGGAAAAACGCGTTCAAAAAATCGGAGAACAAATTGTTCGAAAATTGCTTCCCAAGGCAATCAGTGTTCTCAAATGGTTCTCGAAACTCCGGAAAAAATCCAGAGCTCGCGGCTTAGCTACCAACATGGTATCCAATCCAATGATTTTGGCTTTAGATCGTGAATGATTCGTGTTATTTAATGAGATCACAGTAAACGTTTTTTTCATTTTCTCGCGACTGGAAATTTTCCTGATAAAAATACAATGTGTGGAAAAAAAAATGTAACAGTATCGCCTACGAGCTACCAAAAAAATTACCATTTTCCAAACCATCGGTTCGACTATCCCAAAAAATTTATACGTAAAAATGCAGTCGATTCAAAAAAAAATTTTCCTTAAAAAGTATACAAAAACCAAAAACGTCTTTTCGGTCAAACTCTGGTCAATGTTTTCAAAATATAAAAACCCTGAAAAGCGACAACTTACTCTTTTCAAAAATTGATATTCGTGGTCTTTCTACAAACACATTTTCTCCCCGATAACATTCCTCGTCTCGACGATAATAAAATAATATTCATTTTCTCTCAAATATACGATATAACGCTAGTCCACGAAAAGTTTAGAACAACTCTCGGACCGATACAACAGCTGCTTGTAAAATATTAAAAAATAATATATATACCCCGTCCTTCCCATATACCACCAAATTGGCCATTTTCATTTTTTCGAAGTCACAAAAAATACCTAATGGCGTTTCGTCGAAAATGCGATAGTCTCCGATATCCATGGCACCGAGACAAGAAACGAAAAAACAAAAAAGACAAGATTCGCCGTGATTCGAGGGGACAACGAAAAAATTTTTCCCTAGTTGAAAAAAAACGTGCGAATCCAAGGAAGAACAATATTTTTGCTAAATACGTCGCGCGATTTTTTCTAGGCGGAAAAAATTTCGCCCTCGCCCGGTATTCCTTCCTAAAAATTATGGAAACTATACAAGTCGCGATGATTGATTGCGTTGGATTTTGGCTAACACCAGTCGGCCATGTACGTAAAATCTTTGAAGAGACCTTGGTCCACGTCACCAAGGGGTCGCGGATCCTTGGGTGGAGTTAGTTGCGGTTTTTCCGACGTGAACTCTTCGTCGAAGTTGCTCACGTCTTCTACGGAGTGCTGCAAAACGAATAAACGAGTGTAAATCACATATTTCTTATTTGCTAAAAATAATAGAACTCTGTGGAAGAACTGCTTTCTGAAAAATCTGAACAAGAACTCACGATCTGTAATAATACTATACATCTAAAAACTCTATAAGGCGCAAAAAAATGTTATAAATACTAAAAAAAAAAAGACATCCTTAAAAGATGAAAATCTACATAGGTGCGGTTTCTAAAAATAAAAATTTTTATATAATAAAAAAATTTATATCTTACAAATTATGTAAGTACTTTGTATAATGACTTTAAAATTACTAAATTTATAAAATTATAAAGTTAATAAAATTACTAAAAATCGATCAAAATTTGAATTCTATAAATGTATATGTGGCGTGGAACGAGAAAAGGGACCTAAGGATCAAACTCGTCTGGGCCTACTTTCTAATGCCCTTGAGTCAGATAATGTGCCCAAACGAGCTTGGGCATTAGGTCCCTTTTCTCGTTCCACACCACATATAGCAATTTAGAAAAGTACCAAGGAATTCTCAAAAATTTCATAAATCCTAAAAAAATTCGAAAACAACTAAAAATGTATTAATAATCAAAAACTATGTAGGTATAATTTTCAAAAATAAAATTCCTTAAATTGTATAAATATTAGAAGAAATCTCCATGAAAGATAATTTTTACTGGAAAATTAAAATACTCAAAATCTTTGAAAAGTTCAATACTACAGCATCAAATTTTAGAGATCTACAGAGGGATCCACAAAAATATTACGAAAATACTACAAAGTTTATTAAATAACATAAAATACTAAATTCTAGAATCATATGAAATAATTAAAATCTGTGTTGTAATTTTCTTGAAAATTTATAAAAATATTAAAAATTTGTTTTTCAGAACTTTTCTTCCGAAAGCATCGATAAAAATGATACTATTAATGGATAAAAATTGTACTATTGTAAAACATAAGAAGTTTCACAAAAATCCGGTGCAAGAATCAGCTTTAGCTTATACTCTCGATACTTCTTTAAAATTTTATTATGGTAGGACATACGAAGTTTCACAAAGTGAAACCCACTAAAAAACTGAAATTAACTCCATTTCAATAGATTCAAATCCCATCTAAAATTTTCATAAAATGCCTTAAGATTTCCAAATGTTATGGAATTAAAATATTTCTCGAAATTTTTAAATTTGAACATCTATAAAAGTAACAAATTTACAAAATTAAAAGTTGATACAAGATCACGAAATATTGCTAAATAATGATATGACACAAAATCAAAAAGTTATAAAATGTTACAAAATAACATTAATTCGCAAATTTATAAAATAACATTTTTTAGTAGATTACAAAATGTTACTAAATCCCTAAATTTTAAAAAATCATAAAAGGTTAGAAAAATACACGAAATGGGCGAATTAAAAAAAATCACTTGTCACCATATTACAAGATTTACGAATAGCAAATTTTCTCAAAATTGTCGAACCTTTTCAAAAAAAGTCTAACTTTCAAGATTCTTGTAATAAAAACTTTTCTTATAAATTTTATTTCCTGTAGAAAAATTTATAAAAAATTTTTTTCATTAAAATTCCAGTTTATAAGAAATGTACAAAGTTAAAATATTTTCTTTGAAAAAATTTGAAATTTCTTTTAAAAGTGTCACTGGTTTTTTAAAAAACTTGTTTTCCTATGAAAATTTGTTAAGATCGACCTTATAAGAAATTTCTAATTGTTATAAGAATTTTGTTTCTTATAAGAATCGAAATCACTGGTGTGTAAACATGTTTAAATATTTCCTTGTTAAAAGCTTTGTCGAATTTGTTTTTTCAAGGTTTTACATTATTTTTGGTAAATATAAGAAAAAAAATTTCGTTTGATTTGTCAACGTTGTAATCCTTATAAACATAATTTTTAAGTAAAAAAGCTATTTTAAGATTAACTTGACTAGGAAAAAATAAGTATTCCTCAAAAGTCGATTTCAATAGTTAAAATAAAAAAAAATGTCTAAATTTTGGACCTGTGAATCATACGGTTGCAAGACTAAAATTTTCGATATTTTTCTACTGGTGCTTTCGTTCATTTAATACTCCATAATTTTTAATATTACAAAGTTTGCAACGTTGAAAAATCACACGAGAATTTTTTTTCTGACATTTACCATCAATGATTTAAAACCTTAAAATAGCAAATTTAGTGAAGCCCCCTAAAAATCATTAACAACGAAAATTCACAAAATCATCGACGATGAAATTCGTCGCTTGAAAAAAAAGGTCGAACTTATAAGATTCTTGTAATAAAAAGTTTTCATATGAAATTTTATTTCCTGTAGAAACGTTTAAAAAATTTTTTTTCATTTACATTCCAGTTCATAAGGAATATACGAGGTTCGAATATTTTCTTTAAAAAATTTGAAATTTCTTATAAAAGTATCGCTGGTTTTTATAAAAAAAATTTTTTCTTATTAGAATTTTTTATGGTCGAGCTTATAAAAAATATAATTCTTGTAAGAAATTTCTAATTGTTATAAGAATTTTACCATTTCTTATAAGAATAAAAATCACCAGTGTATAAACATATTTAGAAAATACCTTGTTAGGGGCTTTCGTCGAATTTGTTTTTTCAAGGTTTTACATTATTTTTGTTAAATATCAGAAAAAAAATTTTCGTGTGATTTTTCAAAGTTGTAAACTTTATTCGAAACCTGGATCTGAAAACGACGTGTAATGATCAAAAACCGAATTTTCTTTGCAACTTACAATGACTGGTATAAAGGGTGGTTTCACTCGTCTAAGTAGTAAATCGTCCCAGTTGATGTGTCTGAAGAAAGATTGTTTTTTCACGTCCTCCGCATCTTTTTCACTGCTGCCTAAACGTCTTTCTGGATTTTTTCTCAACAGCTGCAAAAAACGTTATTTCCCAATACAGTTTTTCCAAATTTACCTCTAATAGTATATTATTGTTAGTTTTCGCAATGCCTGGCTGGACAAAACGAAGAGTTGCAACTCGAGGCGAAGCCGAGGGATGTAATCGTTACGTCTAAAAAGGCATTGTTAAAACTCGCAATACGATATTTTATTTGTAGTTTTCGAATAATTCACGTCCAAATGTCCGATTATTCGTAAATTACAAATAAAATTTTTATTTAATCAATTTAATAATATCACTCACTCTTCTCATTATTGCTATGGAATCCAAAGTCAAATATCTTGGGTACCGAACTTCCTCGTTCACTATCGAGTCGAAAACTTCCTCTTCGTCATCTCCAGGGAAAGGAGACTGAAACACAAAAGCATAACGAAAATCATTTCAATGATTACAAATTTTCTTATACCTCCATCTTTTAAATAATTAATTTTCACTCATGTGTGAACAATTTGAAATTTTGCAACTTATGTAAAATATAAATTGCATGTAACAAAGGAGTAGGCAGAAAAAATTTTCTGGGGCATGTTTTTTAAAAATTCTGTCTCAATATAGTTTTTTTGAAAATCTGTAAAATTGTAAAATTTACAGATTTACAAATATGTAAATTTGAGTTTCTTAAATATTCAACATTTTCGTAAATTCTACTATTTCTTTTATTAATCCCTGAGTCAAAAATTTTTTAGTTTTTCAAACCATAAAAAACACATAACTTTCCTTTTTCATCATTATAAACTTATGATCTTAGTGATATGTTTATAAAAACTTACCTCGCCAACAAGCATTTCGAATATCAAAACACCGAGTCCCCACCAATCGACTGCTCGTGTATACGAAGTTTCGGTCAAAACTTCGGGCGCTAAAAATTCAGGTGTGCCGCAAAAAGTGCCAGTTCGATCGCCATGGCCCATCCCCTCTTTGCACAATCCAAAGTCAGCTATTTTAACGTAACCCTCCGTATCCAGCAGGAGATTGTCCAGTTTCAAGTCTCTGTTGAAACACGACTTTTATCACAGAATGTTTTTTTCTTGTTTTTTTTTATGTTATTTAATTAAATATTTACAAATTAATAATTGGAAAATAATGAAAATTTGTAATTCTCATGAAAGAAAATTATATAATATATAATATTATATTTATTTCCAAAGTTTTTAACGAGTTGTTGTTTTCTCTGAAAACTTTGAATTTGGTAAAAGTTATTCGATGTAAAAAAAACTGTGAAAATGTAGGTAACTACCTGTAAATAATTCGACTTTCGTGGAGATACTGAAGACCCAAAACAACGCATGCCGAGTAAAATACAGCGCGTGGTTCCCCAAAAACGTCAGCGTGGATGTGCATCATCAAATCGCCACCTGCAGCATATTCCATTACGAAGCAAACATGTGCCTGAAAAAATTGCAAATCAAAGGTCAAGTTAAATATTTCAGGATATAAGTGACCAAAATAATTTGCATGGTTCATAATATTTCGGAATGTCTTGTTCTGTTCGTTTTTTAGCATTATTTTATTATCTTATGCATTTTCTTTTTCTGTTCTTATGTATTTCTTTTTTATAAATTTTTTAAGTCAACACAAATTTTATTTATTATATTTTATATATATTATATTATTATAAAATAATATAATATAATACAATATAATATAATATAATATTATATTATATTATTATTATAAATTTACCTTCTTTATTCATTATTTTTCTCAATGACATCGAATTTTAATATTATGATTTTTTTTTTTTTTTTTGAGAAAAATTGGTTATTTAATTTAATTTGACGTTTTACAGGGTGTCCAGTTATTTCCTGGAACAGAATTCCCGGAGATTTCCCGTATATTTTCCGGGTGATTTTCTCACATTATTTGCATTGAATATTCTATAGAGAAAAAAGAACCATAACTGTAACGAAATACACTGTAACGTAATTATTTAGGTATACACTTTTATTAAACTAATTTTTTGTTTTTCGTTGATTGTCTATTATTTCATTATAAAACTTTATAGTTTTTTGAGGAAATAGTTTTTTGTGTAGATTGTGAGTTTTTTATGGATTCCGAGTGTTTCTAGTATTTTTATAAATTGTGAAGATTTCTAGAATTTTATGCTCTCAAAGTTTACGAGATTTTCGATATTTTTATAGATTTTTCAGAAAATAATTTCTACATAGAATTTCAGTATTTCGTAGATTACTATCATTATCAGTCTGTAGTATTTTTCGGCATTTATAAATGTTTGTAGCAATTTGTAGAATTTTGATAGATTTCCAATATTATTATGGAAGAATATGTAGATTTTCAGAATTTGATGCTCTTAACTTTAAAGTTTCATAGATTTCTAGCACTTACAGTATTTTTGTACTATTTCAATATTTATACGATTCATAGGATTTTCTGATATTTTTGTGGATTTCTGTATAGATTTTTAGTAATTTATGGATTTTCAAGAAACCATATCAACATGGTTGATAGGTGCTTTTAAATTTCTAGTTTTTTTCGTACTTTTTCGTATTCATCAAATTTTTTCTGTTCTTCTATGGATCGCTATTTAGATTTATAAAATAAGATACTCTCGAATTCAAAGTAAAATATATTGAATATAGATGAAAGGATTTTTCAAAAAACAATTTGTAATCAATTTGGAAAACTTTCTGGTATTATAATAAATTACTGAATAGATTTTTAGAATTCAATGCTTCGTATTCAAAATTTCATAAATTTCCATTACTTGCAGTATTTTTAGAATTATTCCAATATTTATACGGTTCAAAGGATTTTCTGATATTTTCGTGGATTTCTGTAGAAATGATTAGAATCAGATTCCCATTTTATTTTATTTTAATTTTATTTATATTAGTAAAATCATATGTAGGTATTTAAACTTTAAAGTAGGATTCCAAGTTATCTAGATTTTTAGTAATGTATAGATTTTCAAGAGAGCTTTATCAGCATGGATATTGGGTGTTAATAAATTACTAGAATTTTTGTACTTTTTCGTATATATCAAATTTTTTCTATTCTTCTATAGATCGCTATTTAAATTTCTGAAATAAGGTACTCTCGAATTCAAAGTAAATTATATTTTAAGTATATTACAAAAAAAAAAAAACAATTTACACATCAATTTGTCCAACTCTATAGATTTCTAATATTTTTATGTAAATAATGTAGATTTTCAGAATTTGATACTCTCAACTTTAAAGTTTCATAGATTTATATTACTTTTAGTATTTTTTGTATTATTTTAGTATTTATACGATTCGAAGAATTTTCTAATATTTTCGTGGATTTCTGTATAGATTTTTACAATCGTATGCTCTAGGAGTCCAAGTTATCTAGATTTTTAATAATTTACGGATTTTCAAAGAACCTCCATCAACATGGATATTGGGTGTTAATAAATTACTAAAATTTTTGTACTTTTTCGTATTTATCAAATTTTTTCTGTTCCTCCATGCATCGCTATTTGAATTTCTGAAATAAGGGACTCTCAAATTCAAAATAAATTATATTTTAAGTATATGAAGTATTTTTTTTTTTAATTTACACATCAATTTGCACGATTTTTATAGATTACTAATATTATTATGAATAACAATGTAGATTTTCAGAATTTGATGCTCTCAACTTTAAAGTTTCATAAATTTATATTACTTTTAGTATTTTTTGTATTATTTCAGTATTTATATGATTCAAAGGATTTTTTCATATTTTCGTGAGTTTCCATATAGATTTTTAGAATAATATACTCTAGGATTTCAAGCTATATAGATTTTTAGTAATTTACGGATTTTCAAAGAAGCTTCATCAACATAAATTTTGGATGTTTATAAATTTCCAGTATTTTTCGTACTTTTTCGTATTTTGTTTTTTTGTTTTTCTGTGGATCGCTATTTAGATTTTTTGAATTTGATACTTTCGAATTCAAAGTAAATTATATTTAACGTATATAAAAGGATTTTCAAAAAAACTGCTCATACATCGATTTAGAGAACTTTCTGGTATTTAAATGAATTACTGTATAGATTTCTCGAATTCAATGCTTTTCTATTCAAAATTTTTTAAAACTGATTAGATTATTTTAAAGATATCTGGTATTTATACTTCTTCCTATATTTGTCAAAATTCATAAAATTCAGTATAATTCTCTACTTTTCAAATACATTTTTACAATTTTGCATTTTTTTTACATTTATCGAATTTTGTACGATTTTCTAGTTTTTTTGTGGATCACTACTTAGAATTCTAGAATTTGATGTAACAAAATTTTATTTGATGATAGAAAACACTGTAACGGAAACTTTTGGAACGTTTTTTCGTTCATTTTGTATGTGCCGAACAATCTTTCATCTACTTTTTGCGTGTGAATTTAAAGTTTTAAATACACATTAATTAAGCCAGGAAAAATTCTCAAAAGTTTCGAAATATTCAAGTAGAATTCCCGGATTTTCCCCGGAGACCAAAATTCAAGTAAAATTTCCGGATTTTCCAAAGGATGGACACCCTGTATTGTAAATTTTCCTAGAATACAGTAACTTTAATTGTAACTTTTATCACTGGGTTGATAATGATAATAAAAAGTAATGTTCTCGCTATTTCCTGTCAATTTATTTATAAATTTATTATTAAATTATCATATAAAATTGACTGGGAATATCGAAAAGATTACTTTTTATTATTATAATACAGTAATTCTTTCATTATTCAAAAATCTTCTTTCTCAATTCCGATTCTCGGAGAAAAAGTTTTTTTTTTTTTTGTATAAAAAAATAAACTATTATGCTGAACGATGTAGTTTATTATAGTACAAGCTTTCGGTCACCAAATTGTGACCCTCTTCAGGTAAAACCATTATATCCAGCATCATCAATTTCCGAAAAAATTCTCTAAACAACAAAATCACATCAAAGTCAACTGTTTCTGATATAATCAAGGGTGAGAGTCAATTCCGTCATTTTAGATATACATAATTCAAAAAATCTTTCATTATTTATAGTACAAATCACTAGGTTTTTTTCTCAGTGTAAAATCCCCAAGCCCAACATCTCGAATACCTTACCTCTGTTTGAAAACACGCGAACAAATTGACGAGGAAAGGATGACGCGTCGTGTTGGCGATTTCGAAGATCCTCTTTTCGGACAGCAGTGACTCCACTTCGTCCCTGGCTATAATGTCGCCTTTTTTCAAAGCCTTTATCGCGAAATACTCGCCCGTGTTTCTATACTGCGACAAAATAACTTTGCCGAAGTGACCACGTCCGAGGACCGAGAGGAGCCGGAAATTCTCCAACGTCATCCCCGTCGTCATTTGGGATTGACGCCGCGATTCGTATGCGCTGTCTCGGTACTGCAATGGCCGGGGAACATCGTGCACGATCTGTCGCGAGACATTTTTTTACAATCTTCAATTTTCCCAACACATTTCCCAAATTCTTTTTTTTTTGCGATCCAATGTCGAACACGTAATATGGTGAAAAACAAGAATATGAGGCAGCAAACAAACTCAAATATACACCGGTTATTCCCAATTTTTTTGGAAAATACATTAAAAAACAATTTGGTTCACTTAAACAAACGTTTGGTCGTTATTTGACCAACCAAATATTTTGTTTACTTGAATAAATTTTCAGTTCGTAGAAACGTTAATTTTATTGAAATTTTTTGTCTGAACTAAAAAATTATTTAAAGGAAACCAAACCTCTTTTTTATTGTACGTTTTTTACCATTTTGCACACTAGACTAATAGAAAAAAAATTCCACTTTTCTTTTTTTTTTTTATTCTATTCTGAATGAAATAAGCACTTTATCATTTCAACACAAAAAAAACCATGCGACATTAGCAGACATTAGTCATGAATTCGTTTTTTTATTTTTCCTGTGTACTCAACGAAACATGCCTATATTTATAAAAACGTTAATTATTTCAATTCCTCAAACACTGAAAAAAATTCATTACACATAACAGTTTCATAACCTAGAACGTCGCCCTCCTTTTTTTTTTGCAAAAGCATGGACAAGCGAGAGAGTTAGTAACACAATTAATGGAATGACGGAATATTAATATTCCGAGGATCGAAGTATAACATTAAGAAGTAATGAAATTTTTCTAATCTAGTTCTAATTACCAATCTGTTCATTTTTCTAGAAAAATGAACAAAAAATCATGCAAACCATGGAAAATTTATGAAATAAAAGCCTCCCAAAAGCGTGTTTTTGAGGGGAAAAAAGGACCCTTGGGAAATAGTCATAAATATTTTACTGATTTGAAAAATATTTGTTGAATTGGATGAAAACTAAGAATAGTTACGAAGAATTTTGAAATTTGAATTCCCTGACACTTTTTCAGTAATTCTTGTCAGAAGTTCAAAAAAATTCAACGTAACATCGAAAATTTAGGTTAAAAACTCTTTTTCAATACTCTGGTAAAATTTCATCATTTTACGAACAATCGTTTTTTATTATTTTTTTCATATCTTTAAATAAGATTGATTTTTCTTCACTTTTTTCTGAGTCGAAAATCTCTTTGCTACTTTTCGCAAAACTCAAAATCAAAAAAGCTAGTCGAGTTTGAAATTTGAGAAATGTGATTCTAACTTGACCATATTTTTTGATTTTGAGTTTACCAAAATCCCCGAACCAAAAAGAAATCCAATATCCTTTGTTTGAATTTCGAGTCTAAAAGTCCTTTATTACCTGTTACAAAACTCAAAATAAAAAAAGTCATTATATTTACTTAATAATTTATATTAAATTAATATACTTTAATTGATAGATTTATTGAATATTTAATTATTTCTTTAATTTGAAAAATTTATAAATTTATTTAATGAATTAATTTATTTTAAAACTTATTATATTTTATTAGTTGGTATATTTACAATAGTATAAGCGAGAAATAAAAAAAACATGTAAAATACAAAACTTTACGAAAATTTTTTTAATTATTGTAAAAAAAATGAAAACAAGAAAAAAAAACGTACGAATTGTTGTTCTATAAAATTTTCGTCATTCTTAACTATTTCCGAAATTTTCGAAAATTTTCTGAAAGCCCAAATTATATTTATATTTTTCCAATAATTATTATGTAACATCTTTGTGCAAAGATGAATTTTTGATTTCAAAAACCTTTATAACAATATGAAAATTAAATATACAAAAATACCACGCAAAAATCAATTAATCAATAATTTATAGGTTAACTGAACAATTAAAATTTTTAACAAATAATATTTCTCGTAGTTATATTACAATATATTCTAGATTATTACAAAAATGTTTAAAATTTTAGACCGTATCCGTATGATGAAACATTTTTTGATTTATAAAAATGCAGTATATTACACGGTTTCTGTAATTTTTCAGAATTTCCAAATTTTTCACGATGTACAAAATTTATTAACATTATCTGAAATTCAACAAATTATTCAAATTTCATAGAATTTACCACAATCTAGATAATTCTCCCAAAACTTTTTTATTTTCTTTATATTTTAACAATAATAATCGAAAAAAATTCTTAAAAATTTGTGTAGCTCATATTAATTTTTCGTAATTCATGAATTAAAATAGTATAAGCAAAAAAATAAAAAAAAAAACATGTAAAATACAAAACTTTACGAAAAATTTTTTAATTGTAAAAAAAAAATGAAAACAAAGAAAAAAACTTAAAAATGTTAGTTCGAGTCTTAACAATTTCCGAAAATTTTCGGAAACCCCAAATTTTAATGAAATTTTTCCAATTACTTAACATCTTCGTGCGAGGATCAATTTTTGATTTCAAAAAACTTTATAATAATATGAAAATTAAATATCCAAAAATACCACGCAAAAATCAATGATTTATTAATTTATAGTTTAACCGAACCATTGAAATTTCTAACAAATAACATTTCTGGAAGTTACATTATATTTTAGATTATTTCTAAAACTTCGAAAATTTTAGACTGTAACTGTATGATGAAACATTTTATGATATTTAAAAATGTAATATATTACACGGTTTCTATAATTGTTCGGAATTAAAAAATTTTTCACGATGTATAAAATTTATTATCATTATCTGAAATTCAACAAATTATTCGAATTTCATAGAATTTACGACAATCTGGAAAATTATCCTAATGCTTTTTCATTTTCTTTATATTTTAACAATAATAATCCAAAAAAATTCATAATTTATATATACCTAACAATTTTACGTAATTTTTCAATACTAACAAATTTTTAAAATTTTTTCATAAAATTAAAAAAAACCTTACACTTTTTCAAAAATATGATAATGATCAAAATATACCAAACTTATCAACAATCTCTGCACGGAGAGAAATTTTTGGTTCCAGCAACCATTGATTTAGTAAAATATGAGCCCACCAAAGTTTTGGGTAGTACAACCAAAACTTAAGGTATGATAACCAAATTATTGGTCATTTCAATTTAAGGGTCAGTCATGAAAATCGAGCATTAGTCGTTATAACAGAAGCTTTAGTTATCATAACCAAAGTTTTGGTTGTAGGACCCAAAACTTTTGTGTGTCCATATTTTTACTAAACCAATGGTTGCTGTAACCAAACCATTTCTCTCCACGCGTAATTCTTCGAATCACTTATAAAATCGTTGACTATTTAATGAAAATTTTTTATTTATTTAAAAATTGTATTTTATTTATATTAAGGGGGTAGTCAGGTTTCAATGACCTTTTTTTTAACAACGTTTTTTTGTTATTTATTTTTGTTCAACATTTACAACTTTTTAATATGCCGTGAGGCATGTTATTAACTATCAAAAAAAAAAAAAAATTTTTTTATTTTTCATCAATATCTGGCCAATTTATGTGCGATACGATAACGCCATGTTGAAAAACGATCGCCTTGATTTTTCAACTTTGAGTCACCTGACACAAAAATTAACATTTTTTTTAAAGATCACATAAATGGCTATCACATGAACCACGGTCTTGATTGTTCATTAATATTTAATAACAAATTAACTTAGCTATTGTTCAAAAAAGGGGGAAAAATGCGAAAAATCGCACAATTCTTCATTATTTGTTTATTAATAAATGTTTTTTTTCCATGCATGTGTTCGAATGGCGCTTTTTTACGATGAATCGCGTGAACACAGCCCTCTTTTCGAACAGCCATAAAATCAGCGGCAGAATTGTCCTTTGTTCCCTGCTATCCGGGACAAAAAATGCTATCCGGACTTTTATCCCGGATAGCAGGGAACAAAGAAGAATTCTCTCGCTGATTTTATGACTGCTCGGAAAGAGGCCTGCGTCACGCGTTTCATCGTAAACAGCCA
>JAPYZL010173082.1:0-15989 GCA_030522825.1 Platygaster orseoliae
ATGTAAAAAGTTTTTTTTTTAAATAAATTTATTCATGACAAATATTTGTAATGAATTTTTTGTTGAATTTGTCCGGATTTTGGTGGCGCACCCTGTACAGTATATAAGATGTGAATAATTCGATGATTGTAATAAGAAACATAAAATATTTCAAATGTAATTGTTATTAATTTATTAAGTTGATATTTAAAATATTGTATGTATAATATGTGAAATATTGTATGTATAATATCCAAAATATTTTATGTATAACATTTAATTACTTCCTACCACTTAAAAATAGTATTGAATTTTTTGAAATAACTCGATTATATTCGTTATTAAAATTGTTCTTCTTTCAGAGCAACATGGTAAGGTAAAAACGAAATTTGGTGAATTCACTTTGGATGAAAATAATGGGAAAAATGCCAAAGCTACAAGTAATATTATCATTTTTGCGAATTAACTGTTTGATTCCGTCAATGAAAGCGTCAAACATAATGACAACCATTTGAGATGCCCCGTCACTGCAACTTAGATTCATGGAAAATTTTGTGAGTATGCTATTCGAAAAATCAAAAAAATGTCGTACTTGGATGCCAAAACATCGAAACTGGAAATATTCCAAGTCTGACTAATTGGAAGTCCACGATTGAAAGATTCCGAAAATTATGGGAAAAAATGAAAGCCGGAGCCCTGTTTATTAGGGCACTGATAACATCTGATAACATCGTCATCAAGTCGTCGAGTCAGACAGGTAAGAAATTCCCTTAAAAATCAGCCATAATCTACGCCAAATTAACAGATATACATACAACAATCCTCTTATTGCACTCTCTTGCTATATTTCAGAAATACCCTAAAAACTTCAATATTAATCTTCGAAAATACGACGAAAACAACCCAGAACCTTAAAACTTGAAACCATAAAAAATCGTTCGTGGAACGTTGCCACTTGATGGGCAACGAGTGTTTCTCGTAATGTGGTATGGTTTTTTTCGAAATCCATTTCATTAACAATACATGTTTTCATCAAGATTAAAAATATTGTAACTTTTTTTGTATCCTAGTTTTCAATAGTTTGTCATTTTATTGTAATTTCAGAATTTTTCGTGTTTTTTAATGTAGTTCTTAAACATTTTCGTATTTTTGCACAGCTTTTTGTATTTTTTGGAGATTATTCGTGATGTTTCTCGTAGCTTTTTGTATGAAATATTTATTTCAACACGCCCTTTGGTAGGCCCATGTCATTACATCCTCCCGTTCTACAGCTTTTCTCGACTAAGACCCGTTTTTACGACTATGTTTCACAGCGCAACTTCCCAAATGCCTGTAGCCGCTTCCAATGAAATACAATTAAATGCGATTACATACAATCAAGTACAATGCCTCGGAATCAGTCAAATAGAATGAAATAAAAATCAAATCAAATCAAATCAAATCAACTAAAATAGCCACTGTCGCCCCTGCTCCCTGCCCTCGGTCCGGCCTTGAGCTCTCTACGTTGCCCTCGTAGTCGCTCCTGCCTCGCGTCGAGGTCCTCCTTCTTGGAGTCCGCAACCTGTGACATGGGAGATGAGGATTTTGGTCCCTGTTCTCTATTGTCCCTCCATCTGTTTCCGCCTGACTTCCCTCTCAAATCCCCTTACGTACCCACAGATCGCTCTGTCCAGGTCTCCCTTTAATATCTCTATAAGTCCCCTCTCCCTCTCCTCTTCGTCCTTTTTGTCCCATTTTTTCCCGTTTTCTGTACTCCATTTACTATTTATCCTATCCCTAAATCCATTACAACTCATTATGTGTGCCAGTTCTTCTTCTACTTTCCCTTCACATTCCCTCCATCCCTTATCTTGGAAGCCCTTTTATCCTCCTCTCCTTATGTTCCCGCATCTTATTCTTGCTCATTGTTCTTTGTCCCATGCTTTCACCTCCCCCTTTTCCCAATATCTCGCCTCCTCTTTTTCTGCCTTTATGCACTTGTATATCCTATTATACTCTGACTTACTCGCTGCTTCTTCATCCTCTTTTCTCCTTCTCTTCTCGTTTTCTCTGATCGCTTCCTCCCACTTCACCTTTAGTGCCTCTCTCTTTCCTTCGTACATCACCCATTGTATCGTTCCTTGGTCCTCTGTTTTCTGTAACGCCTCCCTCCACTCCTTTCCCCATGCCGTCGCCCTAGTTTTCCCGTTCCTTATTCCCCTAATTTCCTCTTTTAGGCAAGTGCAAGTCTTTATCCATCTCCCCTCCTTCTGGCTCTCTATCCCCATCAAGTATCTTCCCGCCCTCTCCCTTGTTTCTCTTATCAGTTCCCTTTTTCTCTCCTCCAACCTCCATATATACCCTGGTGTGTTCTTATTAATTCCCATCGCCATTTTTACTTATCTTCCCTGCATCCTTTCCATTTTACTTCTTCTCTTCCATTCCCATATCTCTACCCCATACATACTTCCCGTTCTTGCGAGTGTCTGCAATAGGTGTAGTCTCCTCGATAGATTGTTTATTCCCGCTGTTTTCATTGGTCCCTATGCTATATTTTGCGATTTTTTCACTATCCCCTCCATAGCTCTCATGTATCTCTCGTCTGTGTTCCCTGTCGTGAAGTGGTATCCTAGGTATTTAAATTCCCTAACTACTTCTATCTTTTTCCCTCTGTATTCCCAAGTCTCCCTCTTCTTCGTCCTGCCTCCTTTTGTGAATATCATTATTTTCATTTTTGCCATATTGATTTCCATCCTATTCCTCTCTTCGTATTTTTCTAGATTTCAGAGTATCTCCTTTAATCCGTCCGCCTCCTCCGCAACTATTGCCACGTCGTCAGCAAACTTGAGGGTATGTATCTTGTTTTTCCTCACTACTGTTCCCCCCTCCTTTTTTCTCACTCATCTTTCTCAATGTTCTATATGAAAACGTTAAAAAGAATGGAGCCTAGTGAGCATCCCTGTCTCACCTCCTTGTATGATATGAATTTCTCTATTGTCCCTTCTTTTGTTGTGATCTCATTATCTGTCTCCTCGTATATCTTCCCTTCAATTCCTGTTCTCTGCAACTTATCAAGGAGCAGTTCTCTGCCCGCCGTGTCGAACGCCGCCTTGAAATCTATGAAGGCCACTTATAATTTCCCCCTTTTTTCCCTTAGTCTCCTTCCTATTATTGATCTGGTTCCAGGTCCCTCATCTTTCCCTAAACCCTGCCTGGCTTTCCCCCTTTTTCCCTTCACTTTCAGTCCATTTCTTGATTCTCTTGTTCATTATCTGTGCCAGCACTTTGTAGCCCGTGTTTAGTAGCGTGATTCCCCTGTAGTTTCTTGCTTCATCCTCTCCCCCCCCCCCCTTGTGTATGGGTATGATTTTCGCTGTTTCCCACCCTTCTGGGATTTTTTCTTCGACCCATATTCCTTGAATCATTTCTACCAGTTCCATTTTCCATCATTCTGGAAGTCCCTCAAGGAATTCTCCCGTTATTTCATTTTGTCCCGCTGGTTTTCCCTTTCTCAGTTTCCTCAGTGATTTTTTGACCTTCTTCACCTCTATTTCTTTGTCCACTTTTTATCTCCTCCACTTTCTTCACTTGTGCTTGGTTTCGGCTTCTCTTTTGTCCCTTTCTTTCCTCCCATTAGGTTCTTGAAGTGCTCGACCTATCTCTCCTTGGTTATATTTCCCCATTTCAGCTTCCTTTTGTGCCTGAGATCCTTCAATTTTTTCCTAAATTCCTCTATATTTCTACTGTTTTCTATTTTTCTTCATTTCAGTTCTAGGTGGTTTCTCGTCTTTTCCCTCCTCAGCGTCCCTAGTCTTTGCCTCTCTACCCTAAACCTTTCTTGATTCTCTTCATCATTTCTTTTGAGCTTTTCCTTGAATACCCCACATAACCTAGCCCTTTGTCGTCTGCAGTCCTCGTCCCACCATTTCGTCTTTTTGCCTCTTCTCCCTCTACCCGTGCGATCATTCACCATGTTTGCCTTGTAGGCTGCCTCTCATATGGCGTCTTTCATTGTTTTCCAACTTTTCTCTATTCCCTCCTCTCTTCCCCTCTCTATCCCTCTCGTCTCCAGTGCTGCCTGGTATTGCCTCGCTCTCTCTTTTTCATTCCAATCTTGGTTCTCCCCTTGGAGGCCCTTCTTTCCCCCTCTCTTCCTCTTTCTGTCCCTTTCGTATTTTTATCTCCAGTGGTAGGTGGTCTGATTCTATTTTCGTTGCGACCCTCAGTTCCTCAACCACCTCACCTTCCACCTCCCCTGTACTCATCACCAGATCCAGTACCGACCCTTTCCCCTCGATGTAGGTCAGTTCCCCCTTCCAGTCTCCTTTTACTCTTCTGTTCATTATCTCGATTTCCTCTTCTGTGCAGAAGCGCGAAAGCTTTTTCCCTTCATTGTTTGTTTTCTTGTCCTTCGAGGCCCTAAATTCCCCTTCTTCATACTCTCTCACTCTTTCGCCTATTTTCGCGTTCCCGTCTCCCATGATCAGTATCTCTCACCCCTTTTCCACTCCTTCCTCAATATGTCTCCTGGTTTTCCCTTTTACCTTCTCCTACCCTCATTTTTGCATAATGTTATTATCCTAGAATCCCTACCCTTCTTTCTCAGCCCTGTTATAATAATACCATAATCCTACTTCTTCTCCTCTATCCCTCCTCCCATCTTCATACCGATTCTTACTATTGTGCCTCTATACAATACCACCTGTACTCCGTGCTTAGTTTCGCCAGGGTATTTTCTACCTTCCTAGCCTCTACTCATGTCTCTAGTAAAATCACCGTATCAAAACCCCTCAGATATTCCCGAACCTGTCATATTTTTCCCATTCTTGCTGTATTCCAAATTATTAATCTGTACCCGCACCTCTCACCTCTATTGTCTATTGCTGTGGTATCTCCCTTCTCCCCCTCCAGTTGCGTGGTAGCGTCTTCTGCTCCGTGTTGGTCCTCGAAAAAACTCCCCGTCCGTTTGGGTTCCTGGTCTCTGCGTGTCCATCCCTTTCTGTCTGTTGCTCCACCTCTCTTCGCCCTTTCCCCTTCCATTTCTGTTGTCTTCTGTCAGGTAGTTCAATTCATCTTCTCCTGTCTGTCCCTCGTATCCTGCTCTCATGTTTAGCTATCGTTCGTTTGTTCCACCTGAAAACATACCTATCTCTGCCTTCCCCTTTGGTCTGACCTTTTTTTCACTTTTCTCTTCCTCCCCTCTCTTACCTTTGTCTACTATGAGTTTTCCCTCTTTTTCGTCCCATGTATAATCTTTGTCCCCTATCTTTATTTTCCTGTATTTCGTTTGTGTCTCAGTCCTTTTTTCCCTTTCTAGGTTCGCAATTCTGTTTAGAATCTTCTGTATTTCTCTCTCTTTGTAGATTAGGTCGTCCATTATCAAGATGGCCGTTCCTTTCAGTTCTTCCCTCGCTACCAGAATTTCCAGTTTCTCACTCATTGTTGGTAATTCCAAGAACACTCCCATTTCCGTTCTCCTCGCTCTCCCCTGATACTTAGTCCTATCAGTTTTTCCATTATCCTCCTGCATCGTTCTCCCGAGTCTTCCCCTTCTCCTAACCGTCCTGTTACAAACATATTTCTCTTTCTCTTTCTTTTATCTTCAGTTCCTCTTCGTTCAGTTTCTTCGGTTCATAGACCTTATAGTACATAGACTGGCCATTCTACTATCTGTCCCAGCAAAAATGGTTGGCCAAACATTGGAGGTTGGACTCGGTCTTCATCGCATTGGTAGTTTACCTATATATACGTAGTATATATAGCATGGTATTGTATATATAGTAATAGTGTTCTACAATATATATAGTAATAGTATAATATTAAAACGAAGACTGATTTCCTTGTGTCTGTACCTGAGTTTATATTTCCATTTTCTCGTCTTTCCTCGTTTTTTGTCCGTTCTCCATCTTTTCATTTCCTCTTCCAACTTTGCCCTTATTTCTCTTTCATTTTTGAGTTCAGTCTGCAACTCTCTCACTCTTTCGGTCAATATTGTCCAGCTTTTGTCCCATTCTTTTTGGTTCACCAAGTACTGGCTTTCTGTCTCTTTTTCCTTTTCTTTTTCTTTTTTTCTCGGTTCATCTATTTTTCTTTCCATTTCTTGTTCCAGTTTTTTTTCTAACTTTCTTGTCCCCGTCCAGGCTCTTTGCGGGCTTCCGTTGTCCCTCCTACTTTTCAATGTGTCTTTCATGATTTCGCTTACCTCGGAGTTTTAGATGCTAAAGTTAATTCGCTCTTCCTCTCTCCTTCAATTTTTCATTTTGCATATCTCTGCCCTTCCCCCCTTCCTCTTCATCTTTATCCTCTTCTTTTTCTTTTTCCCTTTGTTTTTTCTCTATCGTTACCATACTATCTCTTTTATCTCGCTTCCTTTTCCTCGGGATGCTCTGTAGTATATCCGCCACTGTGTTCAACTCGCTGAATTTCCTTCCAGTCCCCACGAGATACTTGTTAATTTTTGCCTCCTCTTTTTTTGTGGTCTTCCTCTTCGTTTTCCTTGTTGATTTTCGTCCTTGCTCACCTTGCAATTATTCCCGTCACCCATCCAGACTCCGATTTGTTTATGACCTGTCACTAGCTAGCGCGGCAATCTAACCTCCAATTCCGCCCTCGCAAAAACCCCGCGATTTCTGCGCTATTCCTCCCTTGCCTAACCCGCACTTCAGTTTCCGATTACCTAAAACCCCCTCGCATCCGTTTTTTCCACTTTTCATTCATTTCGCGATGTATTTCCCGTAAAAAATGCGTCGAATTCGCGGAGCCGTACTTCTAACCAATTTTCATGTTGCCATGGCGCCACCTTGTAATTTTCTGTATATTTTTGTTAAATTTTAAGGTTTGAACAATTTTGAATAGTTTTTTCAAGATTTTCATATTTTTTGTTTCTTTGCAGTTTTTACCGATTTCCATGATGTTTTGTAGTTGATGTAGCTTGTAGATATATAGGTATCATTTTTATTGTTTTTTTTTCTCTAGTTATAGATCATGATTTTCCATAATTTTTGAAATACATTTTTCTTCAAACTTCTGTAATTTTGCACAAATTTTTGTATGTTCTTAAAAAATTTTATTTGTTTCTATCATTTTTTCTAACATTTTGCAGATTTTTTATCATTCCATTATTGTCGGCATTTTTGCATAGTTTTCTGTTACTACCTTTATGTTTTTGATAATAATAAAATTTTTGTTGTGATTCAAAATTTTTTAAAAGTTTTTTGTGGTCTTCACTACTTTTAAGTAGTTTTTGATGACTTCAATAATGTTTTCGTAATTCCTCGTGATTTCCTAGAATTTTTATAGTTCTCCATACTTTTCCTGAGTTCTCGTTACTTTCTTATGTTACTTTTTGAATATATATAAATATATATATATATATATATATATATATATATATATATATATATATATATTTTTATTCCTATTATTGATGAACGAGGCTACAGAGAAATTCAAAAGTTAAAGTAATATATGGTCTGATTGTTTGCAGCTGTCTTTCGACTTCAACCAGGCGTTTCCAGAAAAGTCTTTACGATTGGAAACCGAGTGGGAGGCTATTTTCGACTTCATCGTAGAATACCTGAGAGCGAAAAACATCTCTAAGGGCAAACATCTCTAAGGGCTCATTTTTCTCATACATGCGTGTTTGACTTTAAATTTGCGATTTCCTCCCAAAGGTGAACGCTTGTACTTTTTCTTTCAAAAGATTGTTTCAAATATTCATCGTCCAACTGAAGATAAAAAATTACCATTTTCACACACCTTAAAAACTATTTTAAAAAAAATCCGCCAATGAAACGTCTGACACGTTTTCACTAGTTTACATTTTGAATTGTTACCTAACTAGGCCAGCGAAATGTTAAACTGTAGAGATTGTAACTTTTCAATAGTAGTGCAGCAATTAATTCAACATGATGAAACAATTCACAATTACAGTGCCACAAAGTTTAACCGTTGCAGTTATCAAAATTGTACTAGGAAATTTTCAAACAAAAAAACCTTTCTTTAGCATACACAAACTTTTCAAAAAACTTCTAAATACAATCCGGATGATATACTAAAAACATTTTCTATAGAATATTTTATATTTATGTAAAATTTCGATCCAAAATTTCGACTTCCCGAATGCTATATGAACTTTCACAGGATTTCTCCGTTGCTAATGATGTCACCGCAGAAGTAAGTAGTTTTTAAATTTATATTAAGGTAATAGTATATGTATTATGTTCCGAGGCGTATACGGCCGTCTTTATGGGCCACTCACGATGTTTCCAGGGCGGTTCCTTTCCTGACCTTTCTCTCTAATATCAAATTCTCGTCAAGCAAGTTCATTTAAAGTAGTAGATCGTTTTTTGCTCTTGAACAGTTCAGCCTTATACCAGATCGTTTTTTGTTGCAATAAACGAATTTGTAGTAAACGGTTACTGTTTATTACCAACAGCATTACAAGCGATCAGCTCATAGACGGATAATGCGGCGTAAAATTTATGTATTAAGATTTTTTGGTGAAAAATTACCTTTTACAAAAGCTTTGCGTTACGGTTTACGTAACTATTGTTATTGAAATGCTTAACAATTTGACGAGTCACCGGTAACAGTATTTGCGATGAAATAGTTTGATGAATAATAGTGGTTTTTGATGTTCCTTTTTCCACAAGTTGACTAAATTGTGGTCGAAAGCTTAGTTATAGTTGGAATAAATGAAATAATTCTACTATATGTCTTTTTGATGGTGCCGAGGGACCGTTTTCCATTCTTGAAATATATATGGGTCATTCCACGTCAGATATACACCCCCCATCACAGATATCATTGTTGTATTTTTTTATGTTTTTCAATAAAAAAAATGGATGCGCGTTTTTTAGCTTCGTGGGAAAAGTTTTTTTTTACGGTTGTGCAATTTTTTAAAGTTAACAAGAACACGCCGCTAAAAATGAATACTAAATAAATAATAAAAAAAAAATACTGTTATAGATCACGCTAATTTTGCTCGCGGATTTATGTAACCGTCTACAGTATTTCGAACATTGAAATCGTTAAAATATATAAATAACGGGATCATGACTTGTATGAATTTTTTCATAGTTTTATAGAAATTTGTAAACTTGAAAAATTTTATGATAGTTTTTAATTTTTCAGTTCTCAAGTTTTTAAAATAATTGTTATAATTATCCAGAATCATGAAAATTTTTCACAACTTATATATATTGTACAAATATTTTGACGCAAAGAAAATTTTACAATATTTAGATACTTTTCTTTGTTGCCTTTTTCAATAATAAATTTTCATTATATATTACAATTTTTCACATACTTGAACGATAAAAAAACTTTTGCAATCGAAAATATTTGAAGATTTCTCTAACATATTTGGAATGGAATTAATTCGAATGCTTCAGAAGCTTACTAGTCAATAGGAAATGTTGTTGAATGTATACGAAAAATTCTTATTTTGTATTTCTATTATGTATAAGTATGACGATATATATAAGTATGACGCATACTTAGGATTCCTGCGACATGATGTTGCTCTTATACAAAAAATCATGGAAACATGTTCCGTTTCTCTGGAGGAAGTTAATTCCAGAATCGGTAATTTTGATATATAAAAAGTGATAAACATAAAATTGAACATTTTTCTGTCCAGGTTAATCACATACCCATTGCCACCTCTGAAAGGAAGTACTGATATAAATATTCACGATTACTCGCGCCTGGGAAAGGGCAGGTTCTTAAACGACATTCCAATTGATTTTTATCTCAAGTACATAATGGACATGAAGGACAAACCTCCAAATATCACATCCCAACATATACAAAATCTGTCGATTAGTTGAATTTCAAGTTGAAAACATCCGATCACTTCTCTATACCAAGAAGGGGGATAATGCGACCATATAAAAAGACCCGAGAAGACGAAAATCCTTCTCATCTCTTCTTCTTCTCTTCTCGTTTCTCCACCACTTTTGGTAAGACTAGACAATACAATGTATAGCCATAAACCATCCTTGTACTACGACGAATATGTTATGGAACATTTGGGGAAAGTTAATCAAAGGGTTCGATGTATACAGATACTGCGTGGATGATTACGTGGGCGGAGTGCAGACAGGAAAATGTATTTCTATAAACCTTTTATATGATATTATCTATAGTAATAATTTTGAAATACAAAAACTATGAAGACTGCGCAGCAAAGAGCGCCGAGTTAGCTAGTAACTAATAATTTTTCTGTCTTTCAATTTAAATTTAATATGAATTTATGTTCCGATAAAAATGTTAATACTGATTAGTAATAATTTTTAACGAATCGTCATTTCTAAGTGTAATGGCCAATGATAATTAAAAAATTGAAAATTTATTGAAAAACTATTTTGTATTGCAGGTACAACGAGGAAGCACCCGAAATACAAGCAGTTAAACTTACAACAACAAAAATTGATTGTCAATTTTGTTTAAAGAAGACAAAGGCAGGCCCAAGTTGCTTTCCTCTTTGGCATCTCTAAGACAACAGTGTCTAGAATTATACGAAAAAGAGAAAAATAGTTGTTGACATCACCAAGCAAGAAAAAAACTTTTTGAAGCAAAATTTGGATTCACAACGGAAGATACGAAAATACAAAAACACTGCTTTACGAATGGATAAAACAGAAACGTCATCTAGGCATAAGCATTTCGGGAGCAGTTGTGTAAGCTAAAGCTTTAAATTTTAACGAAAAAATCAAAGGGCCCGCGTCATTTAAAGCCAATAGCGGGTGGCTTTATAAATTCCGAAAACGTTTCGGCATACGTCAAATTAGCGTACAAGGCGAACGGTTGTCCGCTGATGATGAGGGAGCAGCCGAATTTAAGGAAGAATTCGCGAAAATCGTGGAAGAAGGAAATTACTCGTTGGACAACATCTACAACGTTGATGAAACAGGGCTCGGCGGGAAGTCTCTACCCAAAAGAGCTCTGGCGTTGGGTGAAGAAACAGGAGCTCCGGGTCATAAGCAGTCAAAAGAGAGTGTCACCATCATGACTTGTGCAAACTCATCCAGAAGTCACAAAATTCCGTTGTTACTGATCGAAAAATCCCAAAAGCCAAGATGCTTCAAAAACGTCAATCAATTGCCATTGATTTACAAAGCACAGAGCAATGCGTGGATGAGTAGTAGGTTTTTGTTATGAATTTTTACAGATAAGTATTGTATAATTGTGTCTCACCAATTTTTTTAAAAATGTAATTCGTAACTTTAGGTACAATTTTTGAAGATTGGTACAAAAATGTACTTTTACCGTCAGTCAAACAGAAGTACTTCGAAGAACATGAAAAATTTCTATTGTTGTTAGACAGTGCCCGGCGTCATTCATCAGCCGATACGCTCAATACTATTGATACACAATTCAAAATTTTATTTTTGCCATCTAATTGTACACCCATAATGCAACTTAAGGATCAGAGGGTCAGAGAATGTATGAAACTATACTACAGGGCTTATTTTTCAAATAAATTGATTCTCTCCGATACGGATTCCCCAAACGCAATCGACATTTTTCTCCAGAATTAGAATTTATAAAACATAGTCTTAACAGTGGCAGATGCATGGTCGCCAGTGCCACATACTGCTTTATCAAAAGCGTGGAAAAAACTATTAGGGTTAGTAGTGCTCACTGAAACAACAAATAACGAAATTGTGAGAATGACCTTGATCCTGAATCAACTTCATGGATCAAACGTTTTCATTGATAACGATGTTGAAGAATGGCTTCGAGAAGACGCGACAACACCGGCTTGGTGGGAGATTTCCGATGAAATAAGAAAGTTTGATAAGAAAATTCATAAGAAAATTTGCTGAGGTCTGATTTTCGGTTTTTGGATGGAACCTTCAAAGTATATTTTTCTTTTACTTTTTTTGTAATTTCAAAAAAATCTTAAAATAAAAGCACGCATGATTCGCAGGTATCTCCAACTATTTTCACGCAAGTGCTCACGATTTTGGGCATAGTTAAGCGAAACTCGGACCTAGAGAACTTAGATCGACACGAACATGAAATAGCTTTACCATTCGTATACGCGTTGCTTTCTTTTAAAGAAATTGCTCAGTATTCAAGGGTTTTACGAACGGTTCTCTCAAAGCCCCGGAATACAGAACTGAAGACTGGCAACCGGAAAGATTCATGAACAATTTTGAGTTGTCCATTACCAATGCTTGTGCCGAAGTATTCCCTGGGATACCTATATCTTGCTGTTTTTTCCATCTAGGTCAATCAATGGATAGGCAAGTACAAGCTGAAGGTTTGCAAGAAGCCTGCAATAATTTGGACGATCGTCGTATCAGAAACCATGTAAAGATGATATTAGCCCTTGCGTACGTCCCCGAAAACGATGTGGTGAATACTTTTGCATCGTTGGTACAAGAGATTCCAAATGAACTCGATGAAATCGCGGACTACTTCGGAAAAAACTATATTATCACGGTGCCTGCACGTGGAAGAAGAAGAGCTAGACGACCTCGATACCCTCCACACATGTGGAATTAGCACACAGCAGCATGTACAAGAAATCATCGCACAAACAACATTAGCGAAGGTTGGCATATGGTAATCGCTTCCATCTTCTCGTCGTGAAATATCACCTCGATTTGTTCCAATTGATAACGGAATTTCAGAAAGAGCAAGCTGATACCGAAATTCAGATCCAAGAGTTCCACTTGAGAAGAAACATGAAGGCAGCCCCAAAGAATATATAGTTGAAGCTTCAGAAGAAGATAAAAACTATTGTAAAAAATTATGAAACTAACAGAGAGGAAGATAACGTTTTGGAGTACTTGCGAATGCTTGCATGCAATATTACATTGTAAATTTTTGATGATTTTCCATACACTTTTTTATAATAAATATACCAAAATTATACTTTTTCAATATAAATTTACTAAACTAAAAAAAATTCGAGTTTTTCTTTTACTTGTGTAAACAAATTTTTCGTGAACATGGCTTTCGTGTTTCGTGAAAACGGCGTTCGTGAAAATAGCTTTCGTGAAAATGGGTTTTCGTGAAAATGGTCATTCGTGAAATTGACCATTCGTGATAGAGAATTCATGAAAATGAGAAGGAATCGAGATGGAATGCTCCTAATCACCCTACCAGATACGAAATCAAACATCCCTCGTCAATTTGTGGTCAACGGAGTTCTCATAGAACTGGAGAAAAAATACACTGCGCTCGAAAAAAACTGAGCACAAGTATTTTTTGGTGTCATCGTAATAAAACGTGCACTACTCAAATCATCAGGAAGCACATAATCGGTAAAGTCCCGCAAATCATCGCAAATGTTTTGAAATTAAAAAATCCACAGCTGTACACGGGCCACTGTTTTTGTCACACAGCGGCAGCCATTTTTTCGGATCAAGGGGGTAATTTTATTAATTTGAAAGAGCTTGGTGGCTGGAAGTCAGATACAGTGACCCAACGATATAGACAAAAATCTGTACAACAGAAACAAAAAATTGCGATGTTCTTGCAAAAGCTATAAATTTTGTTTCGACCAGCAGTACATGAACCAGTGAAAGCGTTGAAATAGGGAATGTCGACGGAAACGTTGTTTTCAACCACAATGCCGGAGTGTTCATGTAACCAACTATTACGTTGCCAAATACTTACTTACTCATTTCATTTAAAAAATTTTTCTATGCAACAAAAATTGTAAATGTCGTATTGTTGAGTTAAAGTAAATTGATGTCCTTTTGATGATTTAAATTTTCCCGCGTGTGAAATCGTGATCGCACCATATACGTAATACTCCTATATGGCCAGTAGAGAGAGAAGTCTGGAATCAGCACGGCGGTGCCGACAATCGTTTCTCGCTCGCACAGTTTTTTCTGCGCATCCACTCGCGCATCTCGTATCTGTCCGTATCAATATCCTTTGTCATTGTAACAAAAATATTTGAATGTTGAAAAACAATTTTTTTATGTTTACAAGAAACATTTGTAATATCATCAAAAAATTTACCTTCATGACTTGAAATATTTAAAAATAATATTTTGCTCAGTTGTGAATGTAAACTATTTTTCAAATTCATCTATAGTGACAGCATCTACCCCCAAAAGAAAATGTACTTTTCACCCAAGGTATGTCTCGGAAGTGGAGGTCTCTCATATTTCAACCTCACGCAGAGCGTCGAAAGCGTTGAAATGAATACAAGAAAATGACAAACGAAATCAAAAAACTTCGGACTGAAAAATGGAAACTCTAGAAGCGTGTCAAAAATTTGGAAGATTTAATTTCTGAGCTCAGAAGACAAGGATTGCTTTCTCAAGATGCATCAAACCAACTTCTGGTAAAATACTTGAAAAAAATTGTTTTATTTGTTATAATGCTGACGTTCCAGCCCGGTGTTTAAAGTGCAATTGTAAATTTACCCCGACGAATACTACGAATACTGTGTAATACATTTGAGTTATAAATTTCCTTTATAATTTTGTTGAAAATAATTTTAAACGTTTCACAATCGTACTGAAAAAGTTTTTTATAATTTTTTATCGCATTTTTCAGAGTGAGATGCCTGACCTAATTAAAGAAATTTTCAAGAGAAAATTGAAATGCAGAGGTAAATTTTCGCCAGACTTGCGAACTTTTGCTTTGACCCTGCATTTTTATTCCCCAAAGGCATATAAATATGTTAGAAGTACTTGGGATAATCTCTTGCCAGCTGTCTCCACACTCAAACAATGGTATAGTGTCGTTGATGGGGAACCGGGATTCAAGAAGGAGGCATTCCATCTCATTGCTCTGCACTCCCGTTCAACAGGAAAACTTGCTATCGTCAACGTCGTTTCCGATGAAATAGTAATCAGAGAGCAGATCATTTTTGACAAGAAAAAATTCCACGGGAAGGTAGATATTGGTACGGGGATGGTGCTGAAGAAGAAAACTCGGACAATTCGAAGTCGACCAAAAATGCCCTGGTGTTGATGGAAGTTTCTCTAGACGGGAGTTGGAAAATACCAATTGGTTATTTTTTAATCAGGTCCTTGAACGGAGAATAACGAGCTAATTTATTGGTTACAGCGTTTCAGCTACTTGATGACGCCAACTATAAAGTTTTCTCAATAACATTTGATGGAGCTTCTACCAGTATTAATATGTGCACGTCATTGGGGGCTAATTTTAATTATGATGACCCCAGTTTCAAGCCTTACTTCACAAATTCCGTGACAAATGAGCCGTGTTATATTTTCTACGATTTGTGTCATATGATAGAATTCGTCAGAAATACGATTGGTGACAAAAATTTTGAGAACAAAAAGTGGTGGAAAAATTTAATGGGAATATTTAGAAAAATTGTATAAGTTACAAAAAGAGGAAGGTTTAAGGGCAGGAAATAAGCTAACAAAAATACACGTTCAATTTCAAAATGACAGAAAGAAAGTATCATTGGCCATGCAAATATTAAGTAAAAGCGTTCACGATTCATTCAATCAATCAAAAACAAAAGCGAAGTTGGAAATTTGATATCTACGTCGATAAATGCATCGAAATCTATTCCGGACGAATCAGGTAACAAGAAAAAGCATTTCCTTTTATAATTGTCAAATAATTATAAAACTGACTTGTTTTTGCAGGAAAAGCTTACGAATTACTCAAGAAATTCGAAGCTAAACGCAGTACTGAGACAAATAAGAAAAAAAAAAACAACTGCATCAACGAGCGTTGATCACCAACCACATCACATCCCAGAAAGCGTTTTCGAAACACCTATGTGCACCGACGACATATCAGCTATAAACGATTCTTCAAAGCAAAACAAAGTTTACAATTACTCTAATTGTAATTTTACAATCACGTACCAGAAATGATCATTAATTTCGTATTTCCTTACCTCTTCAATCGAAATTGACCATTTGGAGTAATCAGTAATAGAAAGTTTTGGAAAACTCATAGAAATGTTTTTTAAATCAATTACGAGGTTTGTTCAAAAAGTATCGCGAATTTCATGTTTTTTCAAGAATTATTTATTTATTCATGAATATCTATTTTGTCCCCTTCAAAGT
>JAPYZL010173104.1:0-13388 GCA_030522825.1 Platygaster orseoliae
TAGGGAAGAATGATTTATTCGTGAGTACCCCAAAAAGTGGATTTTGTTCCCGCATTCCATGCAAAAAAAGTGGCCTTTTTTGTGGATGCATGAGAAAAATATATTTTTCTTATAAAGAAAAAAATTCATTTGCAGGTTTTCATTGAATAATGATTTCCTGAAATAATCCTTTGCTCGAAAAAGCCATTTTTCCATAGAATTTGCAAACCAAACGAAGGCATCTCGTTATAGAACTATTTCCTCGAAGATGACGCGAAACGTGCGTGACAGGTTCATTTCCCTGGCCATTTTTTTTGTTTTCTTATCTGTCACTGCATGAGTAGGTTCTTGAGAAAGACAAATCCGGTGTATTTGACATTTTTATGTTTTTGATGAGCAGAAATATGTGAGTAAGATTTAATCTTTATTTATTTACATATTTCAATATAGAGGTAGGTACGGTTTATGTAGTTCCAAATCGATACGTCAGCGTATAAAAATATTGAACATCAAAATTTATGAAAAACCTTTAGAATCGTCAAACTGATTGAGAATTCAGTTTGTTATTCATATGGTGTTGCATAATTCAGCTTGCTTATTTTAAGTTTTTGTATAGTATTGATTTAGTTATGATTTTAGTTTTTTATAAATTTATGTTGAACTTTCAAGATATCAATGAAAAAAAAAAAATTTCAACAATCAGAGTTTCCTTATAAAAATGCGACTAATGGTTGAAATTACTGAAAAAACGACGGTACTAAGTGCAGATCAAAATAATTGAAATAGTAACTCATAACTTGATTTCCAACTGTCATTACGTCACGTTGAAAAATCTTTCAATATCAATTTGTCAATTAAAAAAATGAATTTCTCTAGGCCCGTATACAGCTTTCGTCCGTCCTTGTCGTGAAATGCCTCTAAGCGCGCAAGATTGACAGAGACACAAGGAGGGGGTCGAACCCCCTCCTTGTGTCTTTGTCAATCTTGCGCGTTTAGAGGCATCTCACGACAAGGACGGAAAAAAGCTGGATACGGGCCTGAATTTCTCCTTTTAGATATTCCTTTGAAGTTTTTGTATGAATGACTATTAAAAAAAGTTCGATCCAGATACGAATAGTCACTGAATTAAAAGCTCGACTTTTTCATGTTCAGTCGACATTGAAACCGAAAGCTCTAAAGATGTGAAAACCAAATATTGAAAGGCTAAAAAAGCTTCAAAACTACAGAAGTTAGAAATGAATTTTTTCGATGAAAGGTCTGAAAAGGAATAAAAAAGTTCAAAATCAATCCAATAAACTAATCTCAATATCGTTCCAACTTCAAAAAAAGCTGAAATATGAACTTTTGCAGAACATTTTTTTCCATCGCTTTAATCTGATAACTGACATACTGGAAATAAATTATTGCATTTTTTCCCAAATAAACGAAATTTCGAAAAATTGATCCTAATCATATAAATAATACTTGTATAAATATTCAATACAAAATGAAAAAATATATTTAATTTTTTTCTGTCTAAATTTGTGCAACAAAAATAAACTCACTCAAACGAAAAATACACTATAGCCAAACAGGCTATCGTAAATTTTCGCTCACATCGTGTAAATTCACAATCGTAAACTATTTCGTTACAAGTGACGAAAAATTGGATTCTCACTTGATCTATGTAGTTGACACTCGCGTAAAAAGTCCAACTTTCGTCCCTTGATGCGGAATAAACCGACAATTTACCTCCTTCATTGAAAAAAAAAAAACTTGGCTCTACTGTTTGGCGTCTCGAAACTTTCATTCCAGAGGCGCGTTTCTTTATCATCGTCCACGCTTCTTCCTCATTCCTTATTCACGCGGAAAGTCAATGAAAGTTTGCGTGCGAGATAATACGCGTAAGCGTGATATGCGAATGTCACCGTTTTCCCATTTTATGCGCCACGCGCGCCATGTGAATTATTGGCGCAATTTTCGTCCTGCATTATTGATTAATCGGGCCACCATATTTTCCCTACTTTTCGAGCTCGCCGACGCGCGGGGAATTTCAAAATTCATTACTCCTCGAAGCCGCGTCGGATTTCACGCAAAGCCCTGTTTTCGGTGGGCGAAAGGCGAAAAAAAAACGCAATCTCAAGCTTCTCTCCTCGTGTCGCGCTCAAAGACAAGGATCAGGTTCCCTTAGAGTTTCTTGGGAAAACTTTTCGCTTTGGCGTTTTTCCGGTTGCAATTCCGTGATAAATTGCCGGTAAAAAGAACTTTGCGTGCTGGGATGTTGGCTTTCTAGGAGGTAAAAGAGATTCTGAAAGGGTTTCAGAAATTTTTGGTTTTGTGAGTAAAGTCACTTCAAATAGACGAAATGTCATTCCGATGAAATTTGGTATCCCGAGGTTCAAGGATTATTGACTGAGCGATTACGCCCTTGTCTCGCCGTGACAAAAATAAATGATATCAAACTTTGGCTTCCTTTTGATCGACATGTAACAATAAACCATTTCAAAAAATTTCGGGTGGAAAATAAAGTGAAAACAAATTTTCACTTTATTTCAAATGTGATTATTTACTAAATGATAAATAGGAATTTGTTTCCTGATAATACAAACGCATCAAGTTAAAAAGTGGAATTTCAGGGTATAAACGAATTAAAAAGAAACTTTTCTACGAGGTAAAAAAAAATTCGTTTGCGGTAACGATATTTTCTCGAACGATTAGTTGATACGAGAAAGAGAACACCCGGTTTTTCTTTGAATGCTCGGCGCTTTTAACCGTGGCGTTGGGCGTTAATGGCTTAATTCGCGCAAGTACCAGGCACTCAAGGTAATTGCGCGCAGTAACGGATACTTTTTCGTCAACGACATGTTGTTACTACGGGGTACGTGGTAGCGACGTAACGTGAGATGAATACAAAGTGTCGCGCGCTCTGACGTCGCATGGCTACTCGATCAATGTTCCACCGTTATGTGACTCGAATGATGAGCCGAGTATGAAAAAGCTGCGAGAGTCTCGGAAAATTTTTGGTACACAGAGAAAGTTTCGGTTTATTTTACCGGGTCCCTACAGAATTCTGGAGAATTTCAATCATGTTAGAATATCGGGTAATATTTTGAGGATTATGAATTTTTTATGATGAACCTGTCAAGACCATGGTTATGATTTATTGATTTTAGGAATTTACTGAAAAGCAACAGTATCATAAATCAATAAAACTATTTTTAGACTCAACGGTCTTTCACTTTTTGAGGCGAACAAAGCACACATTTTTTAGATTACTAAAAGTAACTTATGAAAAGTACGTAATAGATAATATCAGTTATTGAAGTATCATGTAACGCTCTGAAATAAAAACCTTTTTTTTTTGGTGGGGGGGGGGGAGAGGAAAGTCAGTACACTTAAATGATTTTACGTTTTCTATGAGAAACTATACAATTCCTAAGTATTATATTGATCTAAAAAAAATTCACAATAATATATTATTATTTTGAAAAACTCACGAACTTTTTAAATTACAAAAAAACTACATAAGAGCAAAAAGTTTTTCTCTCTACACTGATTTATGATATCATTTTTTATCTTTGTAGATTGGTTTTTATGTAGATCAATGAATAAAAAAAATGAAATTCTTTGAAGGGAATAAATTTGTAACAAGAAATCATTATGTAAACAGATCGAAAATTTAGAGAAGTAGAAAAAATTATAATAAAAATAATTAATAAAATATAAGACGATTGTACGGGTTTCTAGGATAATGCAGTAATATAACGCAAAAAGTGATAGGTGTCTCAATGAAGAAAATATTGTATCACGTCATATATTGTCACTTACCTTCAGTAAACCAAAAAACTATGTATAAAAATAAATAAATTTTCTTTTTTTTTTGATTCATGTAAATATTCATTGACTCATAAAATAAATATAATGATTACAAAAAAATTAAATAAAAGTGGTTCCTACGCAAAATAATGAATTAGATTATAAGATGCTGGATTCATGGAAACGGATACAAATTCAAAAATTATGAATTAATCATATCTTTGAATTATCCAAGAATAAGAAAAAGAATTTATTATTTGATGAAAAATTACTTAAATTTCGATAATAATTTATTAATGTTGGAATGAAACATGATAGTAAATAGTAAAAAAGTAAGTAATAAACATTATATGAAATAGTAATGTAGATTCAGAGAGGAATGTAACAATGTTAGCCAAATATAATTAGAGATTTTCTTTTTTAGTTTACTTTTATATATGATAAAAAATATCATCGACTGTCAATTTATTATATTCGATACAAATAATGTTATTATCAAATTATCTTTTTACAAATCAATAGTTTATTAAGATGAACAAATAAACTATCATTTTGATAAAAATAGTACATAAAATTTGAAATAATCGATAAGAGCACGAGTAGAATGCAGTGGAAGAGAATTGAGTTACGAGCGATTCATTTTTTTTATATATTATTTACGATACTTCTATTTATTTTAGAGCCATTTTATCCAATACTCATTATATACTATTTTATGTTCTTTATTACGTTATTTTATAAGATTATATACAATATATCCTATATATTTTTTCCATCACTGTGTGAACTAAAAAAGGACCTAATAATAATCAAATTTTTTTGTCGAATATCTTCGTAGATTCGTATTTATCCAAAATTATAATGTATGAGTTCAAGCTTTAAATTTATTATATACAATATCAACGATAAAGTGATCGGAGAACAGGCATTCAATTGCTATATTCATAGATATATTTATACAAACGATTTCATTCTAATTAAATTATAAAAGACAGATCTTCTCTCTAAATTCTTTCGAGTGAGAACAGTAATGTAGAATATAACAATATGACACGAGAGGGCATTCAGGGGTCTCAATAAAGCGAAAAACCTCGTCACGTAACACTCGAATGTCAGCATGATATGAATAGAGTAGATAAACATGTTAATACAGATTATTCTGTCAATAACTCACCGGAATTAAGTATGGAGTATCTCGCATTGGACGTGTCAATCGGTAACGCGGCGCGCACCCAGCCCACCGTTGGAGGCGGCGAGCCTATGGCGACGCAGGCTAAAACGGCATTATGACCCACTTCCACGACTTTCGTCGTCGGCGCCTGGGTAATCACGGGAAAACCAGTTGGCAGATTTCCAGCTGAAAGCAATCAAAAAAGGAAAAAACGTTCAGTCCCTTCAATTTCTCTACCATTTCCAGCGAATTTCTCTCGAAAATTCCTCGACGTCAAAACACACCCGGACACACTTCCAAAGTGATTTTATTGCGTAAAAAAAAGGGTTCGCTGGGGGTGTATGTGGGAGAGGGGGGGGGGTAAAGAAGACATCGCGTTGGGTCTTGTAACCATTTGTTCTGGCCGCTCGTAAATCAAAGGGGCAAAAAGACCGAGGCGAAAGATGCATATTTCACGCGGTAACTCGACTCCCTCGAGATTCTAACAGAAAAATAAGCAGCGCAATTTCCAGGGGAGGGGCATGCCGAATGGCACTCGCTGACTCGGATTCGAATTTGATAGCGAGTTGGAAAAAAGAAAGTGGGGCTCGGTGATTTATAGGGGGGCAATTTTTAATGTGCTCTTTGATAATGATTTTTTTCTTTTTATTTTTAATTGGGTTTTTGCTGAATTTTTTATTTGCTAAAGGATTATTTTGGATTGAACCTTTGATCGTGCCTGATTATTGGAAAAGGTGAGATTATAAATTTTTTTTGCTTAGTAAGCCATTAGTTTTATATTTAAAGAATCGTATGTTAACAATGAACTTCGTGGACACGTAATTATATTGTAATTCATAGTTTCCTTATATCGTCTTATTGAAATCCATGAATAACGAAAATCCTCGTCAATGAATTTTTCACGTTGATCATCAGAAAGTTTGATAAAAAAAAGATTGAAATGTTCTATATTTTTATTTTCCACAATTTGAGAAAATGATACCGCATCTATGATAAAAACAGAAGTACAAAATTCAAAATCCATCCTATTTACAATTTTATATGAAGAACCCTCTTTACAACGTGTAGTGAGAAAAAATTCTTGTAACTGTATTACAATAAAGAATGTACAGTGGAATCAGCTTGAAACCTATAGAGTTTTTAACCATATTTCTATAGTACTTTCTTCAATATCATATTTTAATTCCTACCAATCCACATTTCTAAAGAAGATATATATATATATAGTGTTGCCAGTACTTCAATCTGCATATACTTTTCCATTAAAAAAATTTTCGAATATATATATATATATATATATATGTATGTATACTGATAGGTACAGTATTTTCTCTTAGTGTATAAAAAATCAAAATGTAACATATGAACTGTGATCGATAAAAACTGTAATAATCGAATAGATATTTCACTGTATACGTGTATAAAATTATGTTTACTCGTATAATAGAATATACGATATTTACAGGAAAATTCCCATTTTTTACAAATGAACTTTTCCTACAAAATCGATTAACAACCAGCATACATATATTAATAAGTACAGTATAAAAATTATAACTATAGAATATTGTGAAAAAAAAGGATATGAGTGATAAATATTTCAATATTATATTTTTGATTTATTTTCCAGAAAAGAATTCGTCATTTACTACTGATCCATCGAATAACATTTATTTATTTATTTTTTGTTGACAATTCCCATTCGAGAACCGATGTTTCAGCACTCTATTATAACGTTCGTACGCTCAATTTCAACCGTACAACAGCGAAAAACGCATGGCAAAAATGCCGATAACGATATTGTGGCAATCGAGCGTGACTTTTAAGCTCGTCAAATCATGTCAATGTAAACTTCTAAAAAAACCGCATTCATTCAAACGTTAAAGGAAAAATGATGAAATAATGTTGCAAATTGATTATTTCAAGTGGCTCATTATAAAATCACGAGAACTAAATGAATATAACGGGAATGAAAACCTAAAGATTCGATGTGAAATACAACTTCTGACACGATTTGTTCGTTTTTATTCGCTTTTCAAGCACTGAGTCTCCAGAAAAAAACATCAAGTGTTTCTTGCTTTTTGTTTGGTAAGTGAATGAACGGATCGTTCATTTTTCCTACAAATAACAAATTGAGGTTAGAAAAGGATCAAGTGGAAAGAGAAAAATATTAAGTGGAAATTTCCAGGATCTCATGGGAAATGAAATATTGATGCAGCGTCTTCTTTTTGCTTTATTAACGACGGATGAAGAAAAAATCCTCGAGCTTGTCGATAAAAAAATTTTTTTTCACTGCGACACAAATTAATAATTATAATTCACTTTCTCTACTCCATTTTAAAACAATACATCTCCACTAATTGTCTCGAACCCGCAAAATCTTCTTTTGAAAAAATCGCCTAGTTTTTATTGAAGTTGCCATTATTCACTTTTCTGTACTTTGTGAGTACGTTCCCAAGTAGCGAAACGCCCTTCTTCCGTCGAGCACAAAAAAAGTTGGCGTTAATTTGTAAACAGAAAGGCCTGTTTGGTTTCGTTCGCTGGCGATGAAATGACAGAGCGAAGCTGGAAAAAAATCGAGTCGATTTTTTCTCGTTTGCATCCCCTTGTGGCTCGAACTTAATGAATGAAATACGTGGAATTGTGCGCACTTACACCGTATTTTTTCGCCCTCGAGAGCAGACGGGAAAATAACGCGAAAAAATACTGGATAAATTGAAACAGCTTTTCCACCTTTCTCGACACTTACTTTTAATTAAAATTCTCCGCGGGCATGAGGAAAAAATACCTATGCCCCGGCGAAATATGTCCTCGATTCTCGTTATACGAAAATACTTTTTTTCGGACTGAACGACTATGACGTTTGTCAGATTTCACTACGCGCCATTTTTTCGGCCGAAACAATAAAAATGACGCGCCGGTGAAAAAGTGGCGATATTTTTAAGGGAGAGCGATGAGGGTGCATTTATTTCTTATTCCGATAGCAGTGATTTACTGTTCGTGAGATCAACCCTTTTCCAAAATATTCACGTATTCATCAATATTCTGTTTTTTAGTTGGATATGGTTTGAAGTTATTAATTTTAATTTTTTTTCCAAAACCAAAATGCACTTTTTCAAAAGTGAAGTTTCACTGTTTGCTAGTGAAAGGAATGTCACTACTTTTAAGGATTAGAATCCTCTGCTGGGAAAATTCAGACATTACTAATTTTCCATCTTCTTCACCAGTCGCGAAAAATTAGGACTCGAACAAATTTTCAAATTCAAGAGTAATAATAAAACTCTGTCAGACTTCCCGACCACGAAGGAATCCTCGATAACCCGGTCGATGGATGTAATGACGAGAAGACATTTTCCGTATCGGAAGAAAAATAAAGGAAAAACAGGGTGCCATGTGGAGTGATAAGAAGGAAAAAGTGTCGGAAGGAAAGGGGATGGAAAAGACAAATTTCTGGGAGATAGTCGCAATATGTCCAGGGCAATATCCGGTGCGGCCGGGGCTCAGAACGCGGCGTTATCGCGGGTTGGAAGTCGTCGAGCGTGCATTGTTCGTCGTTTCTGCGGGGTGCCGGAGCGAGAACGTTTACAGGGCGATTCTATTGACGATACGCACCGTGGCCGTCGCCGATATAATTGGCGTCGCTCGTCGAATAAACGTCGCGATAACGGGCCCGACAAAAGAAGCCACGCCCGTTCGCGTTCGGCAAAAGGAAAACAAAAGAGCGACCTTTTAGCGACGCCAGCGGGATCTATACAGAAGACCGAGCAGCCTTTGTAGACGCGAATTCATGAAGAGCGCGAGAAAAGTCGTCCCACGCGACTCATCGATTCTCGTTCAGCGACTATTTTCTTTACCCTGCGGGCTTTGCTGTCTTCCGGTTACATTTTTTTTATTTTTCATGTTGATTGAGGTTGACGCATTCTTGTCTATCCTGCGCAATGAAATAAGTGCATTTTTCATCTTGCATCTTTAGTTATTAGAATATTTCACTAACTATCTGTATTTCTTTTGTTAAAACATGGTGATCGTTTTCTTTATTGTGTGGATGAGAAAATTCCATTTTCGGTAGTTCGTTTGCTAATTAATTTTTTTTCGCAAAGTATCTTGCTCTTGTTTCTTGAAAAACACAATTTTATTTATTTCGATTCATATGGAATTTCTCTTAGGCAACAAAAGACCTCACTTAAATTTTAAGATTTTTATCAATACGTACAGTTATTTCTTTACCAGCCCAATGGAATGAAAATGAAGTTGAATATTTTTATATCGTAGGTAATTATACTTCATTAATAGACGGTGGCAGAAAAACATTTCAAGTGGGATTTGTGAAAAAAAAATTATATTTCCTTCGGGATTTTAGAATTTTGTTTATTTGACGATCTGGTGACGGTAATGCGATTTTTTATTTTTCCAATTTCAAGATTTCGAAGTAACATAACGTATAAAGTTAAGCGTCATGCATTTTTTATATGCGTATTTAATAATGAAATTTGATTTTCGTTATTTTGAAGTCACTCAAGTAAGGATTGTTTTGAATAATTTTTTTTGTATTTTTTATATTCATAGACTACTTATCATATATTAAAAAATGTTCTAATATTATAATAGGTTTCTGTACAACTGTTTAGAATTTGTTTTTCTGGAGATCTAAGTTCTAGAATCTCAACTTTATTACAAATTTTTAAGAAAATCATAACTATACAGATTTTTTGAATCCAAAAAATTTCTGGAATTTTCGTATTGTATAGAATTCAGAAAGTTTAATATGTTTTTTGGTAATTCAATAGACTTCTAGTCTATTAATTTATTTTAACTTGTTTTTTGGTATTTTAATTTGTTTCATAATTTATTTTGTTTTTGTAATTTGTTTGGTAATTTTTGTTTAGTAGTTTAATTTGTTTTTTTGGATTTTTATAGACTTCTAGTATTTCTATGGATCGCTGTATAGATTTCTAGAATTTCATGCTACAGTTTTGTAATTCTTAACTTTTGAATCTTTCCGAGTGAGTTTCCAGAAATCAATATCATTAATACAGATTCTCGACGTTTTTTTTTCGTTTTTTTAAGCACTTATACAATTGAAAAAATTCTTCAGTATTTTTGTCGTTGGCTGGAAAGATTTATAGAAACATTACATTCTAGTATTCAAAGTTTTATAAATTTTTGAAAAAGTGACCTCTGCAAAGTTTTAGAATATGAAAAGATGCATTTCTTTTGCATTTCTAAAACATTAGAAAAAAACATAATTTTTTTGTCGATTTTTAGTACTTTTGTGGATGGCTAGATATATTTCTAAAATTCAATGATGCAGAATTAATATTTTCATCAATTTTTAATAATTAAATACAGATCTAGGAACATTACTTCTACAATAAATAGTTTGAACTATTTTAGAGATCTCTCGAATTTTGCAATTTCTTTTGGTAAGATTTTGTATCGTTTTTAGTATTTCAAAAGATTTATAGTACTTTCATGTATTGCTAAATATGCTTCAAAGAATATGGGGCTCTAGAATTAGCAGTTTTGTAGATCGTGCTTATTTTTTCTCATTTTTCAGAAAAAAGTTCTTCCATAAAATTGTATCATTTTTAGTACTTCTCTAGATTCTTTAAAATTTGTATTATTCAAAAGATTTTGAGATATTTCTTTGAGTACTTTTCTTTTATTTTTTAAATTTGATGCTCCAGGCTTTAAAGTTTTTTAGATTTCTAACATTTCCGTACATTCTAGTTTTGATTTTATCATAATTACGTTAAAACAATTTTTAAATTTTTATTTTCAAAGTCATTCTAGTTAAATATTTATGACTGAACAAAAAATTCTCCAGAAGCTAGGATTATTGATATTTTAAAGTAAAATAAGCACCACCTCAAATTGTTTAACTTTGAGACCCCTTAGTAATTTTACCGAAAACCTTAATAGCGCAAATAAAAAATAGTTTTTTTCACCATAAAATATGCAGAGTTGTGTACTCCAAGGTAATCTTTTATTGTATCTTCAGAAAATATTTTACTTTTAATAACGTTGTTCACTCCGTCAACCAAGATATATTTCGAATTCACCGCGCATCAACCAAAAGTGACACCTCCTTGAAAGACTTTTCATAAATCAAAGTCACACTCTACAAGCAAAACTGAAGTACGTTGTAACAAAATAAAAAGCACAAGTCAGGAAATCATAAATAAACTCCAGTTCCCATGATTTTATTCCGTTTTTCCTTGGGTGAAAAAGCCGGCATGAGGTCGGTCTGACGTAAACCTTTACCCACTAAATAAAGCATACTTAGGTACTATTTTCCTGTGCATGAAGTGTCTCGTTGGTGTTTGCAAATGTATAAAGAGAAATTTTCCCCAAACACTTTTCTCGAAAAAAACGTTATATCAACCGCTCACTCATTTGTAAAAATTCCATGTATAAATAAAATCCCTTTTTCGTGATGTTTTTCATCACGGTCGCGTTTTTACAAATGACTTTTTGCAGATTAATAGAAAAAATGTACCACATTTCCTTTTAGTTCTACACAGAAATCCTCTTAAAAAGTTACTTTGCCACTGGTCAAGTAACTTATGTTGGCTGGAAAATGTGGAAACCCCGAACGATTCCACGGACGAATTCAAAAATGCATGAACAATGGAAATCCTGTCGTGAAAATTACAACGCGATGGCGCAGAAATATTTCACGGGAGTGATTTATCGGAGGAAGCGCCGGAACAGCGTCCATTAGCCCATTAGTTAATTATTTAGAAGCTGCACATAATAAAGCGAGGGCGGACCTCCGTATCCGTGTTAAGCGTGCGGAGATAACCTTTCGGTCACGCTTCCGCGTGCACAAAGCGTGTGTGCGTAAGCGAGCCATGCAGCCCGCTATCTCGCTTGAAGAGGTTTGCAGACTAATGGACGTCCGGCATTTTGACTATTTTCGCGAAGAATTAAGTTGATGCGTTTGGTTACGCTGATTGCTATTCTTATTGTACATTAAACAATGCTTTTCTTCACATACACTCGCAATATTTTCATTTTCACGAGGATTATTGAAGAATAAATCAGTTTATTCAACTCCCACAAGGAATATGTAATTTCGGACCCCTGCTGAGAGTTAGAGAAATGATGAATTACATGACTGTTGACGTGAAAGTTTTTCTCTCACGCTAAATCGTGGGAAAAGTACGTACTTCTCCTCCTTGGAGCCAAATAGTGCCTAGCGAAGAAGTTTCAGATTTTGCAGTAAAATTCCGAAAAATCACCCGAAAAACCACAATTACATGGAGTATCCCCTTAACTCAAAACAGTTGAACTTGGATTTACTTTTGTTAAACCTAAATTGAGCTTTGAAGATTGTATGCAATAATAATGAAATTACACTACGTAAGATTTGTATAAAAACTTTGATTAATTATTCACCTCTATAGTGTCCTAAAAAATACTTAACTGTAACAATAATTCGTTCATGAAATTGAAGAGCAAACTGTGTAACAAATTTCCCGTAACTTTGAAAACTAATTACTTCTTAAGTTCGTATGCAGAGGGAAGTACTACATATTCAGTTCCAATCGATACTAAATTTCCAAAAGTATCAGCAAATAATTATGTACAGGACTAAGAAAAGTAAAATCATTTACATTTCTACTTCTTGTAACTTTCTTGAGAATGGCATCTACAGAAATAAAAAAGTTTTGTCTCCAAGCTCAAACTAGATCCTAAAAAACGTTTTGAAATAGCTTTGAATAAAGTTATTCCTTATTATTGAGGAGTATTCTCTATTTATCTTTATATATATATATAAGATATTATTATTAGAGATATAATTTTTAAAAAATTCAGTATACCTTTATACTTTTCTATAGTTTCCTGTTTACGATTCTTCCTATTCAGTCACTCGTTTCTAATTTTTACGATTTTTTTGGTTAGCCTTTAACGTACATTCGGAAAATCACAGTTAATTATTGATCATATTCCATTAACGGATCAAATACACTCTCATAAATAACCATCTGTCGACAGAAACTCGTGTTTCGTTTTCACGAGTTCCATTGGGGCGATAAAAATGCAAAATTAATTATCGGGCACCGAAATTGAAAAGCTGAGCGCAAAACGAGCGTGCCTTTTGTTATGTGACATTGATACCCAAACGCGTATGTCGTGGGATTCGGAGGACACGCTTGCATTACGTTCGCTCAAAGGTACAAACGCACGAACCAACGTCACCAATATTCACCAACTTTGAGCAATTCCTTTCGGCGAATTGCAACGTATTCATTAGTTCAACGAGCTGAAATTTCCCATGTTATAACTCAACTGCACTCAAGAAACAAAAATATTTCTATGAACTTTTTGGGAATTCAAGAATAAAGACATAATTATTTTTTTCGTCGTGAATGCAGTGTGACCAGAAACGTAATATTAATTGAAATAAAATTGCAAATTTTCCTAACCACTTTAATTA
>JAPYZL010173142.1:0-11501 GCA_030522825.1 Platygaster orseoliae
GGGGCATTTACGACAATGAATATTCACATGTAACCTCTTTAGAAAATTCATGACTTGGCACTGGTGCGCATTTAACTGAAGGGTGCACTTTCTAGGTTTCATGTGACTTATCTAGCTGTCAATTTTGCTTCTGTTACGTTTAACGAAGTTTACGAGCTATTTACATCTGTATTTTTATATAAATATAAAAAAAATTTTTCGTTTATTTTTAACGTTAGGAACTCGAGGCACATTAAGCCTAGCAGTTTTATCACTGGTACAATCACCTGAACAGTGAGTTATTGAAAAATCATCAATTATTTTGCATCAACAATAGTTAGCAAGATATTTTTCGTTTTATCATTATTATACGATTCAGTTCAACATGATCAAAGAATGAAATAGTTTCAAAGGTTGCGGTACACTTTTCCCAAAAATACTATTATTCCGCGAAAAACATTGTTCCCAATATTTTTTTTTCTAATCTTTCTTCCCCACTCAAAAGTTTTTTCAAAAAGTTCAGTGCCGATTGTTTATCCCAACATTTTTTTTCCAAACACTTTTTTTTGGAAAAACTCGGTTTTCACGTTTTTAACTAAAACGTTTCTAACCCAGGTTATCTCGCTTTTTTGAAAAAATCGCTTTTCGTGCTTTCGACTAACGTATCTAACCTAGGTTAGGTACGTTTAAATTCGAATTTTAGTTTGAATTGTACGAAAAGTATATCTGGGAAAAACTTTTTTTTTTGGGGGGGGGGGGGAATTAAAATGGTCGTCAAAAATGACTTCGGTAAATTTGGACATTGGGAAAAATTACAAGTGTGGGAAAACTTTAGTATAGGAGCAAAAATATTGGGAAAAAAAGATTTTGGAAAAAAAATTTTCAGGAAACATTACGTTTGGGAAATCAATTTTGGGAAAAGTGTCTCCTCACCGTTTCCAATAGGAAGTAAAATAAAAATAACATCATATATTCGGACAAATTTATTCGAATATTGTAAATTCTGCACATGCGCGTGTCTTTCGTTTTTGGTACGGTCCTTACCATCCTTACGTTTGACTCGTATAGCTTCATCGAATTTGTCTGAATTCACTCGAATTCATACCGAATTCGTGCATATTCATGCGGTAATAGCCAAGATTTTTACAAATTCGAACGTTGTCTTCGAATTTTTTACATCTCTAACGAACGCTTACAGCAATTCATGAATTCGGAATGAAATTTCTGGGTTTAGCGTTTCAGTAAACGGTTTTGGCGGATTTCGTGCTAAGTTCATTTTGATTTAAAGCGTTTTTGACGTTAAATTTTCGAGTGAAACGCCCCTCGCAAACGATAGGACTTTTGAACAATTCGTAAATTATCATTAGTTGGAAAATCCTCCGAGTTGAAAAATTTGAAAATTTATTGAAATGTTCAGTGTTCTGAAAATTTGCAACTAAAAGTAGTCGACAAAATTTATTGATTTGTATTTTATAATTGAGAAATTATGAAAATAACAATGTTTCGACCATTTCAGCAATTTTATTGCCAAAATTTCAGTTATTCCAAACATTCCATCAAAGTTTTAAAAACTTCGAATCCTGCAGAATTCATTTATCGAAGTTAAGGGGACCAATACCTACAGATAGCGTTTTTCACGACCCAACTTTACGCGTGGATTAAAAAAAAAGTACTGCTCGCAGAAACATGAAATTTTAAACATTTGTATTTCAAGATGTACCCAAAAATACAAAATACATCATTTGTCGAAATTGAGCCTCCATGTTGAGATCTGAGGTTTTTCTCAAAACCATGTTGTTCGAACTGGCGTGCATCATAGCTCAAAAATGACTCAACCGATTTCGATAAGTTCTGTATCATTTTAAAGAGGATAAAATTCTCGAGGGAGTGACGAAGCCAAAAATTGTAAAAAAAAATTGTTTGTATCCCTTTTTAAAAAAAAAAAATAGAAAAAAAAAGATTTTTTTTTAAAGTTTGATAATTATTGTAAAAAAATTTTTAAAAATCGTCGTCACTTCTTGGTGGAGAACATAATTACGAACAAAAAACGCTTATGACTTTTTTTTGTAAAATTAAATCTGCAGGCTGTATAATGCATGCCAAATGCTCTCTCCAAAACAGTATGGTCAACTTTGAGCGCTCAGATCTCAACATAGAGGCTCAATTTCGACAAACAATATATTTCGTATTTTTAGGTATATCTTGAAATACAAATATTTTAAATTTCATGTTTCTGCGAGCAATGCTTTTTTTTGTAATCCATGCGTAAAGTTGGGTCGTGAAAAACGCCGTCTATAGGTATTGGTCCCCTTAAGTTTTCCCGTGGAGCGTGAAAGAGTTTCTAATAATGTATCATGGAATTCAAACTATCAATTACCATTCTCAATTAGGAGATTTTCTAATTATCCTATCAGACTTGTTATTATTTTGTAATGTTATTATGAAACTTATTTATTACGTTGCTACATGTCGCAACGAAAATTCTTCAACTTCAGTTATCAGTTTTTGCAGCTAAAATAAATTTTGAAAATTTCCTTTAAAATTTTCCACCCCTAACTTTTGCTGCCTTAGACACAGCTGCCCAGTAAACATTTGTGATTTCTCTTGAAATCATATGATATCACGCGTGACGATCATTTAAAATGAGCACACGTGATATCACCTGTGCTCAGTTGTGATCTATGATGACTTATAAGTTCACATGATCTCATATGATATCATTTCGTGTCATATCACGAGATGATTTAAAATGATCTAAGGTGATATCACCAATGTTTACTGGGTGCCTAGTTTGCCCGTTCAGTAAATCCGACCCTGCTGCCAGAATACACATAGACTTATACTTTAAATTACCACTATTCCTTATGTTTTTATAATGATAACTCACAAATAAAGCAAATTTACTTCATCATAGAGACCACTGTTGTTTTAAAACACTATGCGACGTCACGCTCAGCGATTTTGACATCAGGACTAGTAATTTATCTGAATCACCACCAAATGCAACAAGCATAAAAGCAGCTAACTCAAGCACCATCAAACTAGAGAACTCAGGGACACTAAACGAAAATATGACTATCGACATTTTGGAAAATAAGAAACAAACTAAACTGGCTAAAGGTAATGAAAAGACCAATAATCATTGACACGTTTGATTTTCGAAAAGTCGTTCCTAAAAACACAAATGTTTATCTTCAACAGACGACCCTGTGAATAACAAAACTCATGAAAAGAATTGCTACTATCGAGGGAGAACTTATGAAATCGGGACAGAATGGTATGACGAGTGCATTGCCTTTTGTGTCTGTGCAAAATCAGGCGAAGTGCAATGCGTCACGATTGATTGTCCTACGGAATTTGGTTTGGACGTGTTGGACCCAACTTGTCTCGATTGGGAAACAGTACCACCAAATCACGTTCCTATTGCTCCAAATTGCTGCCCAGAAGTGAGTACACTCAAGCCTCGATTTTGTTCTGGTCTGGTCTGGTTGAATTCTAAGACGATGTTCCATGTTTGAATTTCTTCAGGAAATAAGGTGCAAAAAGAACACTTCTTGTACGTTCAAAAACAAGATCTACGACAACTGGAGTGAACTGCCATCCAATGTTACTGGTTGTCGAAAACAATGTTTTTGTGAGATGGGAAAGATATCTTGTCGACCTACTTGTCCTGATGTCTCACCACTGCCACCAGCGAATTTACAATGTCCTCCGTTTCACGCGAAATTAATTAATTTACCCGATAATGATTGTTGCATGCATTGGGTCTGCGACAGAAACGCACAAGTTCCAGGTGAGAACTCATCTAAATGATCGATATATCTTGTTGTCGCAAACATGAATGATGGAAACTTGTTGTTTTTCAGAAAAAAATCTGTCCTTATCTACAAATTCAATCACGGTTCAAGAATTTAAAGCTATCGACGACAATGCCATTAGATTGGCATTCACTGTACCCTCAATTTTAGTAGGGCTTTATGGTCGAGTAGAATTGCGCTACACTAGTGATAAAACGTGGGTTTTTTGTAATACTTGCATTGGAATAACGCCTTTTCGTGCGTTTATATAATCAAAAGCGAAAATTAGTCAATTCTCATCTGCATTTCAATCTTTTTACTTATGTTCCTTCGTAGAAAAATGGACCCTTTGACTTGGATGTCGCAAACTTTCGCTCCTCCCGAAGATTTGATAGCCACTTCCCAACTGGAATTCGAATTGGGTGGCCTGCAGCCAGCAACTGAATATAGAATAAAAATTTATCTCAAACTAATGGAGATTGGTAGCAACCCAACAAGTGATATTATCACAATCAAAACACTCGAAAAGGCTACTACTACGACACCAGCGACTCCGTCTCAAATCAATATTGACGCTCGATTAGAGGCGATTGGCACGAATTCGACATGGATTGAGATGTCTTGGAAAAAGTTTAGCATTCAAGAATTACTCTACGTTGACGGTGTGCAGCTAAGGTATAGGGAGAAAGGTGTCAAAGTGTATAATGCGACTCCGCTAATTCATAGATCCATCACGAGCTACATTATCATGAATCTCAAGCCATCGACAATTTACGAAGTGGGAATAGTCTTCATTCCTTTTCCTGGACAAAACAAAGAACTCATAGATGAAAAAATTGTAAGTAACGCAATGGTATTACGAATTATTACATCCCTCACGAGTAACTTGCATGTTGTGGAATACCGGTTAATAGTCTAGTTACTTTACCGACGTTGAATATAACTTAGGATATTTTTCGAGTTTAAACTATGATACTGAAATTTTATGGTTTTTTGTGGTCCACACATTGTTGAATAAAATATAGTCCTTGACTAGTGTGGAACAATTTTTTAAACTCATCTGATTACAACTCTCAGATTCGTCAAAAGTGAAGAAATACTATGACGAATCATGTGATTTTACAGATAAATACAGTGACTGCAACCGAAGTTGATCCTTATTGGTTCGACGTCAAGGTTGAAATAAAGATGATCAAATCTACCGAAGTGGAGGTTTCTTGGAGCGGCGTTCCGTATCCCGAAGATAAATACGTCAATATATTCCGTGCTATTTATCAAAGTGACAGTGGCAAAGAAGACACTAGTACATTCAAAATTGCAAAGAGAGATTCTCCGATGAAGACAACCATACATAACTTGAAACCTGGAATGCATTATCGTCTGTGGATCGAAGTTTATCTGACAAACGGCAAAATTAGAAAGAGCAACGTTCAAGACTTTTTCACAAAACCTGGAGGTTTAGCGCCACATGAACCATCACCACAAGGTTCATATAATATCTAGTTAATTGGAAATCTAATTGCATTTTACAAAACGTATACTTCTGATTTTTACAGGAAAGCTGGCGTTAGCTATCTCTGATGGTGGTGACTACTATGGACCATTGGTGATAGTTGCTATTATAGCTTCATTAGCTATATTGTCGACTTTGGTTTTACTCATGGTACTTTTGAAAAAGAAAACCAGCAACAAAGCTGAAATATCTTCACGGAAAACGACATCGGCGTATGATAATCCGTCGTATAAAGTTGACTTGCAACAGGAAGTCATGGGTAATTATTTTTTTTGTTAAACCTTGATGGTGCACGCAATAAATAATTGTTATGTTTCCAGATTTATGAAACGAAAGAAGACGAAAATGTCAACAGTGAAAAAGCATCAAAAAATTCACCAACTGATTCAAGGTCATAATTTTCATCTCCGAATAGATCAGTACGTTTTTTAAACATATGTTATTTATTCACACTAGCGCTCTTCAGAAACCGTAACTTAAGAGACTTTTGGTTTTTTAAAGCATCTTTGATTTTTTTTAAGCGAAATCGACAGGGGCGGATCCAGAAATTTTTTCGGAGGGGGTTTTCAGAAATTTCATTTTTTGATTCCAAAAAAAAGGTCATCAAACTCTCAAATTTGATTTCGTAACTAACGAAAAAAAATTTCAGGGGGGGGGGTTAAAACCCCCCAAACCCACCCCCTGGAGCCGCCCCTGGAAATCGATTATGGGATAAATCATATTCTTTGAGGAAAATTACAATTATGGGAAGTTTTCTGTTCAAACAGTGGAATAAAATTTGAAAGTTTCAGACATCCAAAAAATTTTAAAGTTTTTTGGTTTTCGAAAATTTTGATCTTTTAGGAATTATTGAAAATTTTTTAAATCGTTAATAATTACTGACATTTTGAATGTAGTTTAGATTTTACATTGAAGATATCCGAAAAGATAAAGAACTATTTAATTTGCAAAAACTTTTGGTAATGTTGAAATTTTCAATTTTTTCGAAATTCAAGTTTTAAAAAATTGAAAAATGTATGAGGATTTCCAAAGTGTCATAATTTTCAAAATTCTTGAAGATGTCAAAAAGTCTCAATATTTTCGTTTCCGGAGTCCTAGAATTTTTTAAATTTTCTTAAGTTTTAATTATTTATAAAATTTCCTGAGTTTTTATTCTGATATTTTTAATTATTATTAGAATAACCAATTTAATAAATCCAAATTAAAAGTTGACGTTCAATCGTGAAGAAAAAAAAAATTGAAAATTCATTGACAATTCGAAAAATCAATTTTAAAAGTTTTGGACTCAAAAAATTTCGAGAGTTTTCAAAGTTTTTATTATGAATTGAGGAGTTTTATTCAAGAATAAGGGCGTTAGCGCACGAAATCGGGTAATAGTTATTTCTGTACCATGTAACATACAATGGCAATTATTATTCGTGGAGCTTCAGCGGAGACAAAAGTGTTGAAAAAGCGATCAAAAATTGAATATCAATCGTTTTTTTTAATCCGAAGAAAAAACCATGTTTTTTTCGTCACGGATCAAAAAACGCCTCGAGGAAGTTTGAGCTGCAACAAAGTTTCTACGTCTTCATCGACCACTAGTATCTTGCCCAACTTTCTGGAAAATTTTAACTCGATAGCTTCATAATTAAGCGAAATACAGCGAATTGAAGTGGAGCGCGCGACATTCAGCGCAACGCGTTGCGTCAAGAATTTTCTATTGAGTTAGAATTTCTCAAATCGACCCGAAAAAATGAAAGCTCGCTGCAATTGAATAATTTTAAATTCAATTGCTAGATATTTCGGTCAACAACAACTCCAAAACATTTTTTGTCGATATATGCATTCTTGCAAAAGTTATTAACAATGAAACTTTTAGGCAGCATTTTACACAAATTATCGCTATTTACGAACTACTGAATGAAATTTAATGCAATTTTAGCAGAAATGAAGTTGGAACTCTAAACTTAAAAAAAAATTAGTTGACGATCGAAAAACTTGATTTTTATCCAAAAAAAAAGGTTTCCGTTCACGCTTAAGGACCACTTACATATGCACTTTTTCGACTTTTTCCGTAGTATGTTCCAAGAGACACACTCTGTATATTATAGAATTTCGCGCAAAAACTCTTCTAATAAAATAATAAATATCTGAGCCGTAAACACCATATAATAAATATCAACTCAAATTAATTTTAGTGAAATAAAAAATAATTAAGTATCATAAAAAAATTAAAATAAAGTTTAATAAAATAACGCGCAAAAAAAATTCACTTGAAATTCGCGAGCTAACTTTCGCCTGTTTTTTTTTTTTTTTTTTTTTTTGTATGAGACGAAGAGTAGCGAAGGAGCAGCAGCAGAGGGGTTGAGGGACGAATGACGAATATGGAATATCGTTGGTGGGCTCCTGGCAACAGGGCCAATTAGAGATCCTCAAAATAGAGAGATTGGCCACTGTGTCTACAAGCTCTGATTGGTTCGGACTGGAAAATGGCCGCCCCAATATTTTTGACATTGGCGCAATACCTAACCTAACGCGACAGCAACTTGTGTTGATTGTTTCGTAGTTCACACATGCACGTACACACTCTTACAGTCCGCCATTTTCCAGTTCGTGGCTAGTCTCTCTATTTTAAAAGTCTCTAGGGCCAATCAGCAAATACGCGCAGGCAAGCGACGGTTATTTGTCACTCATCTCCCTCGATTCCTCAAATAACGCGGCTCCGTTCCAGGAAATCAAGAGAAAAATACTTCCGATTCCAACAAGTACCTAGCCGGTAGTCCCTGAGTGATTTTCATTTTTAGAAGAGAGGAGTTGAGAATGAAGCAAAATGAAATATGAAATAATGCAAGAAAATTATACTCGCATCTACATATAGTTTTAATCTATCAGTATAAATAAATTTTTCTAGTATGTATTCATCATCAGATTTTTTTTTTAGTATTGATAACATTTTTCAGGATATTATTGTTATTCAATATTTTTGTAGATCATTGCTGTATAAATTTGTACAACTCGATTCACTAGAACTCAAATTTCTATCCACATTGAGTAATTTTCCTGGCGGCAGATGAAAAACCAAACTTTAAAACGTCCGAATTTCGGGAAATCAAATCAAAAAATCAACTGAGGTCGGGTAACGTTAGAGCTTTAGCGGTCGACAAGGACGTGGAAACTTTGTTGCAGCTCAAACTTTCTCGAGACGTTTTTCGATCCGTGACCAAAAAAACATAGTTTTTTCATCGGATTAAAAAAATAGTAGATTTTGTACTCGGGAGCTATCGCCGATTTTGGCGATAGCTCACGAGTGCGAGAGACGCCACCATTGCCCCGAAAAAATAAAACCCCGAAAGGGTCATTTGATTGAATATCGAGAGACCGAAAAGAGGAATCCCCGAATCTCGAAGTCCCCGAAATCGCACGAGACCGAGCGTGAATTGCCCCGCTTACCCAATTGGACACTTTTCTTAGAAATTGGTTAAAATTTTCATTGTCGGGCATTCAAAATTTCGGGTATATCATGTTTTGGGACGTTGGATTGTCGGTTCTTTTTTTGTTCGACGCATTGGGTAAGCGGGGCAATTCACGCTCGGTCTCGTGCGATTTCGGGGACTTCGAGATTCGGGCCTCTTTTCGGTCTCTCGATATTCGGTCAAATGACATTTTCGGGGGTTTATTTTTTCGGGGCAATGGTGGCGTCTCGAGTGCGAACTGTATTTTTCATCACAATAGCCTCAAAGACACGTCCAAATGTCAGTTTTGAGGTTAGAGTGATGAAAAACCAATTGTTATTCAATTTTTGATCGCTTTTTCAACACTGTCGTTTCCGCTGAAGCTTCACGAGTAATAATTGCTATCAAATATGCAGTTCCGATTTGTGAATTTCAATTTTCCGACATGACGTCACGAGTTTGGACAATAGTTTTACCCGGTTTCGCGCGTTAACGCCCTTCTTGAGTAAAACTCCTTAATTTTAAATTCACATCGCAATTCAAAATTTATAAAATTAAAACTGAAAATGAATGAATAATTAGAAATTAAAGAATATTATAAATTATCGAAATTTTTTAATTGAGAAAAACATGAATTTGAATGTTTCAAAAATCCAAAAAATTTCAAAGTTTTTAGATTTTAAAAAATTTTATCATTCTAGAAATATTTCGAAAATTCAAAATCTTTGCAAATAACTGATATATTCAATGTACTTTGGATTGAAAATTGAATAAAATATCTGGAAACTTCGAACATTTTTGAGTGTGCAAAAATTTTTCAAACTTTTTGGGCATGTTCGGAATTTCAAAGTTTTCTACTTTTTATAATTCAAGTTTCAAAAAATAAAAAATTTATAAGGATTTCGAAAAAGTTCTATAATTTCCAAAACTTTCAAAATCCTGGAAGTTGTTAAAAATTGTTAAAATTTTTGTTTATACATAAAACTTTACAATTTAATAAATCCTAAAACTATGTGTTTTGAAATGTCTCAAAATTCTATTATCTCTAACATTTCTAAAAGTTTCCAAGTTATCTAAATCGTGTAATATTTCTGATGTTTTAAAATTCCAAAATTTTTCAACCACTCAAAATTCTTCAAAATTACCCCCTTTTACATTTTCGAAATTCGTTAATTCTTAGAAATTCACAGAGCTTCTGAAGAGCGTCAGGGCAAAAGAACATTTTTCCCATGCATGCGTAGAAATGGCCACTTTATTTGCATGAAACGCGGGAACAAAATCCCCTTTCTGGGGTACTCCGAAATAAGCGGGAGAAATCATTCTTCCCTAGGAAAAATGAATATTTTCCTAGGGAAGAATGATTTCTCCCGCTAATTCACGAATACCCCATAAAGGAGATTTCGTTCCTGCGTTCCATAAAAATGAAGTGGACACTTCTACACATGCACTTCTACACATGCATGGAAAAAAGTATTGTATGCTACACGAGACAAAAAGGATGATTCCAACTTTGCACTCGTTGGAATCATCCTTTTTCTCCCTTGTAGCATAAATATCTATTTTTCAAGCTATATCAAAAATTGATATGAAATTACTGAGATACGTTGTTTGCCAGAATTTCAAAGATCTTCCTCACGAAGCACAGCATCAAGTTTACTGTGATTATGAAAATACCCAAAACCAGACAAGTAGAGACAGTAAACATCTCTCTCTCTCTCTCTCTCTCTCTCTCTCTCTCTCTCTCTCTCTCTCTCACCTGTGTAGTTGTTGCGTATATATTTTCATATCAACTTTGTCAAATTTTGTAACAACGAAAAAAATGTCATAATTCGCAGTTATTTTGATGCTTCATAGGTGAGTGTATTAAACTACTTTTTATACATATGTAGCTATTAGATATAAAATTATTGTACTTTTACAAGCTTGGTATCTGAAAAATCACGCCAGCTTCGGTTTCCTTAAGTTAAATCAAGTTTCCAATGTATGTAATTTTTCTATCAAGTTTTTTAAAATAACTTTTTTGAAAAATGTGAAACTTCCATTAATTCGAAATTTAGAGTAAATTCACGAAAATTGATTGTTCTCTTGATGTGGATGATTTTTCGAAAAATCATTTTTCATGAAATCTTTATCGAAGGTAACGTAATTTTTCATAAACAGGCTACATAATTATATAATATAAACTAATTACAATTAATAGAACAGAAGACTGTAATTTTATACTGTTAGGATAAGTCGTTTTTTCTAAGAAAAACTTGTTTGTGAATATCTCGAAATACTCAATTACATTGTATTATTTATCAAGTCTCTCGAATAATACGAATCTCTGAACAAAAATCAAAGTTTTTTATTACACCATTGAAAACTTATACAATAGTTATATTACATTAGAGATCAAGTTTACTTATGTGTAATATTCAAATAATTTAAAAAATTTAATCTACAATCCAGGGGCGACGGAACAGGGGGGTCAACTGCCCCCCCCCCCCGAAATTTGATCTTTTCTTATTCTTTATATATCTATATACATGTTTTGCCCCCCCCAAAAAAAACTTTTTTCCGGCGGTACTGCTACAATCGTATATTAGATATGTTTTAAAATTTAAACACCAGAGATTTTTACTTAAAAAAAATCATCCTGCATCATTCGAACGAATATAATAATTATTACAATCTCCAGAATATTAGGTGCGCAACTAAGTTCTCGCTGTTTTTTCGATAAAAATGTAACTTTATTATAAAAAAACTCTTACATCTGAATCATTCTAAGTATTGCCC